>CAJQZN010016275.1:0-11675 GCA_907164685.1 Colias eurytheme | reverse complement strand
GTGGTACCGAGCGCGAAAGAAAGTCATCGTGTTTTTAGTAAAGTTACAATGTGAACTAACGTAATTTATTACTTAGGTACATATTCTATAATGGTGCGCTCAAACTGTTAATCTACATTTAATTTAGATTATTATTTTAATTACTAAGAAATGTAGAATTTAAATCACATTCATTCATGTTTTCTTCAGATATTCGATGTCTATGATTTTCGATGATTTTAAGATTTTCTTATCAGAGTATTCAATTTTAATGTAGTTAAATTTTATAAGAGACAATTAAGAACATTCAAAAATAAAGTGTCACGTATTTTTATTAAACGACGAATGACGAAAAACGACCGAATCGCGGACGAAGTCGCGGGCAACAGCTAGTATTTATTAAAATGAAGCATAAAATATAAAAAATGAAAGTTTAGTCTGTTTTTTTTTTAATAAAACATCAGTTCTTTTTAATAACAATTTTACTAATAGTTAATTCCCTTGTCCACAGATTACGCTATCTCCTAAGACAAATAAACAGAGGTGAAATACCTGTTGAAATATTACAAAAGAACATTCAATATGCCGCAAAAGTTTTAGAAGCAGTCTACATAGATGAAACCAAGTATGTATACTTCAATTTCACCTTATAATATTTGTGTAATTAATGTATAAAAAGAAATAAGTGTCGTTACTGATATTTCTATGTTAGTATATAATCACTGCTACGCTTTATAAATTTTAAAAAGTTTAAAAATACTTTAGCATACTATTTGCGCAGTTAAAAAACACTGTGAGTGTCGAGAAAAACTCTGGATACAGACTTTTACAGAGGCATGCTTTAAAAATAGTTTTTGCTTAACCGGTTACAACTACAAATTACAAGTTTGAAGCACTTTCATCCTGATATTTAACTTAAAAATGTGTATGCTGTTGATTTTAAATTACTGTAATTCGAAGTACATTAAATTTAAATTGCTTTGAATAAGTCACAGTGTTGTGGATAATACATAATATTTATAAAGCGTAGCAAAACAGATATAAAGGGACACAAAAACGCAGTTCTGACAAATTTTCTGTTTCAGATTCGACAGCTACATCGTGAATGTGTTTATTGTTAATTTGTATCGAGATGTTAAAGCATATATCGCTTCTTTCTACGTCTATTGTATCGATATTGGAGCATTGAAAGAACAATAATTAATCGTGGCCATATTGATGAAAGCTTTAGATTGAGATCGTGGTTAAAGTTGGTTCTATTGTGCTTGATTAAAATCTAAATATACAGTGTATCTTACAAGAGTATGAGATTGTGAAAAGCATTGCTAAATTATTATAACAATTTGAACTTGCTGAAGTCGATAAATAGCTCATTAATACTAAAGTTATTTTTAAGGTCTCATACTCGATTTTCATTTTAAAAAATATTTTATTAAAATTATGCGTTAAGGTAAAACCGATATTTTATATTTAAATAATATACTTCCTGTAAATAGAAAGATTTACGCTTAAATTATATATTAACTAGAAAAATAATTATAATTTCAAATCAAAACTTAACTAGTAGGTATGTATAGACTACACCATTTCATTTAAATTTTGATAAACTTAAAAATATAAAGTAGAAACGCTATAATTAAATACGACGATTAATATTAAAAAAATAAAGTTCTTATAAACTAAAATTTAAAGAACAAGGCATATATTTTTTAGATTGCGAGAAATGTTTGCCGTCGCTGTTAACAATGAATTCAAGTGTTTACCAACTCAATTTTCGAGACATAAACTTAAGCCCGTATTTAGACAACGGAATATTATGAGAGCGAAAAATAATTGCTAGAGTTATTAGTCTTAAAGATTTTTCGAGACTAATTTAAATATGTTTTTTTTTTACAATTTGTTGTTATAACAATATTATTAAAAGCAAAATATATTATGTTATTGAAATGAGGTTGAGATTGAACAAATTTCCAGTACCAAGAGCAGAATATTTTTTATACATGAGTATTATTATGTTGTTGATGGATTTTTTAATAAACAATTTCATTCTTTTATCAATAATAATATAAAAGACTGGGATATTGTAATTAACAATAACATTTAAAAAATAAATACATTGGTACATTTTTCAGTTTCGATTCTTAACCATCAGTTTCAGCAACATATCACCTCTACATACGTACATTCTTAAATACACAAGTCATAAAGTGGTCATTTGTCTTATACATTTTACAGACAAATTTGATCACTCCAACACTCAGTACTAATAGGTGAGGAGAGGGAATTCGGTTTCATTAACTTGACGAAATGGCTCCTTTTAAAGCGCCCTCGGCCCTAAAAGGCTCTAGCCTGAGGGTAAATCTCTTACAAACTTAACGATGTAACTGTTTAAATTTGTACGTAGTGAAGTTTAATAATGATTTCATGATCTTTTTAATGCTTTTAAAAGAATAAGTGCAGATAAAACATTAAAGCTTGATTTAAAGAAATAAAGTTGCCATAAAAATGTTACCAGAATAAAATTTTAAATTTATTAAAAATATACCTATGGATTGGTCAATATTAGTTACAGCAGATTGTATGTAGGCACACATGACACATACAATGATTATGTACTTAACACATATTTCATACAAAATCTAGAACAAACCAGAAGAGACAGTCTTAATTAAAGAGTAGGTATAACATTAGTGAAGATGAAGCTTGTTAAACTAATTAATAATTTTACTACCAAATTTGTATCGTTAATTACTGGCAATGTATCGAGTTACAACTACAATATCTGATGTAATAAATATTATCCCTAGAGGTTGTAAGCCCGTGACGTCACTAATTATTACATAAAAGACCTTTATATGATTAAAGGTTAATCAAATTAAGGATTTTACCTTGCTATTGCTTCTGATTTTTATTAATTTAGATGTGTTCATAATAATATTATCAAAAATCCATACTAATATTATAAATGCGAAAGTAACTCTGTCTGTCTGTCTGTTACTCAATCACGCCTAAACTACTGAACCAATTTTCATGAAATTTGGTATGGAGATATTTTGATACCCGAGAAGGGACATAGGCTACTTTTTATCCCGGGAAAATGACGCAATCCCCGAAATCCCACGGGAACGGGAACTATGCGGGTTTTTCTTTGACTGCGCGGGCGAAGCCGCGGGCGGAAACCTAGTATGAAATAAAATCGGCACGAATCTCTTCAAATTTTCGCATAAAATGTACTTTTATTAATCCAACTATAGCAGTTTAAAAAAAGCTATAACTGTTTATTCATAATTTTCAAACATATAATTACCTTATTGCACACCTTTATGTTACCAGTTACCACTGACGAACTGTCAAAAACGGCGCTAGAAATACAGATTAAATGTTGAAATATAATCTGTGCTGAAATTACATATTCTGTCTATTCAGGTCAGGCTTATACCTTATTATTACAATGCACACTGATTGTCTGATATCATAGGTAAATTGATACATCTGTAGTTGGCCTTTGTGTATGAAATTCATAGAATTGAAACCGTATACAGGATAATATAGTATTAAATCTCTTTGATAGAACAATACCGTATACGACATGAGTAATCAGTAACATTGGGTGTAATTACGAACGTTCTTGTATTTTGCTCATCCTTTAGTCCCTTTTTAATCATCGCGCTTTATAACTGGGTCGATTCATGAAACATTAATAAAGGCCCATAATAGCGTTTGCAGATACCTGAACTACGTCGGTGAGGAATAAATCTTTTAAACATTTTTAAAGGAGACGATTTGAATGTTAAAACTAGATTGTATAATATTGAATATGAACTACACCTATATTATGTTATTAAAAATTTTGTTACGGGAGAAAGAAGAGATTTGCTATTAATTATTATGTATATAAGTATATAATAGATACCGATATCCAACGCATATTTGGCAGTAAAAAAATCTAACATTAAAATAATATACGTAAATGATTTACGCATTTTATACTGACCTATTTTCCATTTAAAATTACCCTTTTCATTTACAATGCAAATTAACATGGTTACTGCAGCTAGGTTTTACACAAGAACTTATTACCTATATAATTACTACGCAGTGAACGAGCCATACTTAACCACTAAAACCTTTACCATGATATATTCGTATGAAATAACTGTTGGGCTTCTAACTTAGTTTCCAATATCAAAAATAAATATTGACATTCCTCTTGTAAAAACCGCCATCGAAAGCAGTAACCACACTCAATAAAGCTTTCATCGACATTCGCTAACATCATGCCAATTCTCCAATATGCAACTTCAATCTATCCTGTTTCAATCTAGGGTTGACAGGCAAAAGATAGGCGCACTAGCGCCACCAGTGATAATTTGTAACACAGGGTTAGACGGCCGGCGGAGCAGCCGCGCTCGCAACCGACAACCCTACAAACGAGGCGCCTCCGCACACCGTGTTGGACCAGATGTTCTGTAGAGAAACCGAACGAAGCAAAGTTAATACCGTTACAACACCGCCGGCAATGGCCAAGTAGTCGAGCCTCCCTTCTGTCCACTCTGTGCGATTAGGTCTTTCTGTTCTGTTGACGCTTACTCTCTCAGTATCCTGTCCTCCTGGTAGCGACCGTTTCGAGATTTGGTGTTTTATTTTGAGGGCAAGTTGATTCCCGACGCACGACTTGTTCCCAGTAGTGCCCCTGTATTAGTTAGTTTCTTCCCTGTGTGCTATGAACCCTGTGGAATACGTTCCGTTTCGGCATGGTTTTTGAGCGACGTCTATAATCGTTTTGTAGTTAGCCACAGTTTTGCTTGGTTTATTTTTATGCAATATTCTATTTTATTTTTTTTAATGTAAAACAATGTAAATATTTGTATTGTTTAGAGTTATATTTGCTTTTAAAATATATTTAAACTATTACTAAAATTGAAGTTTGAATATTTTTTATCTATTCTGTCTTGTTTTATTTATAAAGCTGTCTATAAATACCGACTATAAATCGAAGGATTCATTGTGGTTATTGTAAATTTTTATTCATCATTCAAGGCGTTGAGATATGAAATGAAGTAATATTTCTTACATTTAATACTAAAGATTTACTTACTGGTTGATTTTTTACCCATCTATCGTTATCTTGAACTATGACTTCAGAACAATTAACCTAAATTAATTCTACATCATTAATATAATAATTAATTAAACATAAAATTATTAAAAATTTTTATTAGACTTTTACTAGTCCTGAAGGCTTTTAATTTATTACTTTCACAAAATTATAAAACATAATTAGGCCTTATATTAGTCACGAAGCCTAATAATTTAAAATTCACACGAATATGAAACTAGAAAGACAAAATTACCATTTTATATAACAGCGCCTAAAACCAATGTATGTTGACCCCTCTCTCCTATGTGTTTCCAATGTTTTGGTGTTTCATTATAGACCGGCCGTGCCGCGCCAGCAGTCGGCGCCGACCCTGGTATTTAGGTGTGTCGATGTTACCACTTATTTCATATCTATCACCATTTGAATTATTACAATTTAAAGTAAATTAATAAAGTATATTTTGTAGATATTTTAGTCCAGTCAAGAGTCAAGTCAAGAGTCGTTACCAGTATAAATAGTGTTGTTAAAAATAAACACGTGAGCACACTATTAGAATCTTAGTTTTAAATTCACAATAAAAAATAGAATAGTGAATAGTCCCTTTTTATTGTTAATCGCAAAGAATAAATAAAATGCTTAATTTAAGTAATACTCAACAGAGTGCAATTTAGGCTTCCTGCATTTGAAAAGCTTTCCAAGACTGCAAACAATAATAAAATTTATGATTATGAATACGATTCAAGTTGTGATAGATAAATCACTGAACCCAAAATCCCAGCAATCCAAACGCTTTATGTATTTATTTATTATTTGTATGCAACATTGCTTTCTATTGAAAAAAATATTTCATAACTTATTACTTAAAACGTTAATCCATGCACTTAAAATATTCATTTGCAAGTGAAGTAAAAGCAAAACTATTTTAGAAAATACATTGGATTTGTTTGTTTAAAAAACGGGTAATGAATACGCTACATATTAAATAATTTTTACACTATTACAGGCAGTATTGAAAGAGAATAAAGATGATATTAGAAATAATTTAGTCGGATTAGTTATAGGTGGTTGATCGAAAGTCGAATCGCACACTTATGAATAGAAATTGTTATAAGTAAAAAATTATTAGGTACTTGTAGAGCAGAATAAAACACTGTAAAAGAACCCGAACAAAATCTAAATAATTAACAACATAATTCTCCAACTAAAATAATTGAAAAGAAAAAACAAGAAGTCGTCTTCACTAATTACAAGACGAAATAAACGAAAAGCGAAAAACATTCACAAAAAATTAACAGGCACTTGTAAATAAATTCACGCTAGCAAACGTGATTGCATTAACAGTTAAACCCCAATGCTCTAACAATAGCAGTTTGTTAAGAACAATAGCGTCTATAAAACATGGAAATTGCTAGAAATAGTTCATATATTCTGCTCCTGGACAGATATAACGTATTACGTACCGCAGAATCGTGTATATTAGATGCAAATCGGGCTTCCACCGCAAATACCGCCGCAGATATTCCGTTTAGATTTCAAGATAGAAAGCTAATTGGAAGATTCGGATTTCTGTTGAAAATAGCACTGCCATCTTTGAGTTATATTTAGATAAATATTTTAATATTCCTGCAATCCTTTGCAATGAATTCATACCTTAATTCATACTTTCCCTGAAGAGAAAGGTTATGAAAAGTACAATCAAAGTCTTATGCCCATTTTGCCTCTAAATGTATATATAAACGTCATATTATATAAACCAACAAATCCCAATATGAAAGTAATGGAAAGCAATGTAAAATACTATTGTATGTATTACGCTGCATGTATGTTGTCTATGTATATTGAACCCTATCCCTTTAGTAAAGCTAGCATCTTCTTCTTCTTTCCTATATCTTTTACTAAATAAACCAAAAACATCTTAATATATAAGAAAATATTACAGTATTGTATGAAAAAATATTCATGAGATGTATTTATCAGCTCCTGAAAGAGTTTGTATTCGATATTTTATATATTTATTTATAGTGAATTAAGTGCAATATTGAAGAACACTACCACGTAGCACTGAAAACGTTTTATAACTACACTGCATTATTATTATATTCCGTATGCATTGTGTCCTAAAAGAAAAGATTTCATCACACTACTAAAACACAAACACAATCTTAATCTTAGTTTAAGCACCGAGTCTAGATATGTTATTACTAGTAGTATAATTATAATTAAATAGTTTATTCCTAACTAATTTTATCGACATCACGTTTTCAATAGTCTTAGAATTATTAATTTTAACAATATTTTAATTGTTTATTACGCAGTTCGTCTTCAAAACAAGCAATTAAGCGATTATATTGAAAATTCTAAATTGGAGTTCCCGAGCTTCTTATTGTTCGTAACAGATGCTGTATAACAAGAATTCCGAGAAAAATAAATTGTTAATTAAAGGCTTTGCAGCTTAACAATTTACGCTATTAACATTTTAACCAAAAATCGCTACGATTGTATTTTAGTTAAGGTGATTTGTGTGCTAATCGATTTAGCTTTAGCAGCTTTTTCTTTGCCATACAAGGTGCAGTTCTAATACAAGATGTGGTGTTGACAGACGCTTGGCGGACGAAGATGACGAGTTATCAGAAGTACAACCAGACGCTGTACCGCCAGAAGTCCGGGAGTGGCTGGCGTCTACCTTCACAAGGCAGTTGGCGACGGCAAAGCGAAAGTCGGATGAGAAACCGAAGTTCAGATCTGTGGCGCACGCGATTCGAGCGGGGATTTTCGTGGACAGAATATACAGGAGAGTCACGAGCACAGCGTTGATGCAGTTCCCACAAGATGTTGTTCGAGTTTTAAAGGTAATTTGCCTATATATTTTCTACGGATTTTTTATATAATATCACTCTTTCTCCGATGAATAATTGTAAATTTCCCTTGATGTATTCTTGTAGATTCTAACTTCTTAAATCAGAATAGTGTAGGTATAATATATGCTTTTCAATAGCTTATTTCGTAATTACTTATTTCGAACAACACTATTTATCTTAATCAGGGATTAGTTAGCGCTGATCTATTTACGTCTTAGAACAAGACTGTTATTAACCGTTGTTATCATGGCAGTATTAATTACTACATGTTACAAATAAACTACACAATATTTAGATAATATAATACGTATAGTTGACGTATAGTCAATCTTGTATACAATGTTCTGGGAGATAGAAATGTTTGTAGAACGGGGCGGTTCACAATTAGGAATACGGTCAGGTAGGCTAGTTTGTGGAATGTGACCTCAATTAAGAAACATTCATCATTGCCCTGAAAACGCTCTGTTTACAGGTACAGTGCCACAAACTTATCTGACCCGGTGGCAAAAACTGGAACTACGTGCCGCCATTTTGAAATGTCACATTTTCACAGACTTTTCATACGGAATATTTTGTTTATATAAAAGAAAGCGACATCAGTGACACTGTCACCGGGTCAGATAAGTTTGTGGCACTATAACACAGAGATTGTCAATCTGTAGATTTTATACGAAGACTTCATAGACAACTATAAGTATAATATTATGTTTATAACTAACCAAATCTTATCTAGTGGCTTGTTCTATATATTCACAAAATATATTAAATCATTATTTAATAAGAAAATAATTATTTTCTTATTGGTTTTAGAAGTAGATATCAAATCTCACACATTTCGAAACACTTAATAATAAATGTAGAAATTTTTAGTAAATTACGTAGCGTTTTCGGCTAGGACATAATATCCAATAGGACAATTCACTTAAAATCAATTATTATAGGGAAACAATCATCCATATGCAATCATGATCTCATTGACTATTCAAAAACTTTTACGATACTGTTCTAAGAAAGTTATAATGCATTCTAAGCTCCAATCGAGCGCAAATTCACCTATAATATTAAATTCATCTCTACAACGTTCCGATTCCCGATTGAATACAAATTCAACATTGCAATAGACTAGAATATAACTTTATATCATTTTTTATGTATCATCATTACATTCGAAGCCCGTAATAAAATATTCGTAATCACATAAAAAGTGACAAAAATGGTGGCACATAAAACGTCCTTGTTACGGCCGGTTACGGATTAAAACGAAGCAAAATTAATGGCGCGATATTTTTTACTTTGTGGCGTAAAGTGATATGGATACTACTTTTTATCGGGGCTCGAATTAAATCATGTTTGGGATTTGTTGTTGATTCGGAGAGTTTAAAAAGAGTAAAGTAATTGCATGCAAGCCAATTCACTTCGTTATTTTTTATTATATTTTTATTAAGGTGAGATATATACTTATTAAATTAATAGTTTATTTTTATCTTATAATTTAGTAACGTAGATTATTATCTACGAACAATAGACATTTGGCAATATTTAGCAATAAAGTCCTGCAACGCTTATGAGCAATTAGCTTATAATAATTATTTTGCAGTCGCTTTCACAAAAGTAGCATTATGGTTTTTGTTGTGATTATACATATAATGATTTTTTTTTTGTAAACCTTTATAGGTAATAAATTGAGAAATGTTTATATTATTTTTATGTAACATTATGTAACTTTATTTTATTTTTATGTAACTTTAACGTAAAATATGTTATAATATCAACATTTTCTTGTCATGGCATATTGATAATACATATAATATATTTTTACTATAATTCTTACATTCAACCATTGTGATGTATTTTTAATGAAAATAGGTAAAATTTGGCCTTAATTATTTACAGCCGGTCACACAATTACTGGTTCATCTATTCGGAACAATTTGATTATGGTTCTTTGTTGTAATTAAACTAGATAATTAAGTTCTAATTCAGTAATGGCTCCGTGATTGCATAATTAATTATTTGTACAAGGAAACTCATGTGGTTTGTCGTTAGAAGTCACTTGACTGATAGAGTATTTTTATTGTAGGACTAATTAATGGTAAATGATTTTTAGGATTGCAGATATGAATAAATGGCATTCTGTGACAAAAATATGAAGTATTCATTTTATTAATCGTATATCTGTGTGTATGTGAGATATATCTGCAATCTTCATAATATACTAGCAAACCGGGCGAACTCCGTTTCGCCACCAGAGACACCTTTTCTTTGCTATAAACCTCACGGAGCCCGAGACCTTTCCAACGAACGCAAAACCGTGGAAATCGGTTCGTGCGTTCTGCAGTTATAGCGTCAGAAGGAAGACCCGACTTATTTTTATATAGTAGATTATATCAAGATTTATGACGAAACTACTTAAGCAGATAAAACGTCTTCAATAACATTACGAGAATAAACATAACTTTATTTGAAACTAGCGGTCCGCCCCGGCTTCGCCCGTGGTACTTACATATTTACGTTTTCTCTACATAAAAACCATCCTCGTACTTCAAGGAATATAATAAAAAAAGAATTATCGAAATCGGTTCAGCCGTTCTCGAGTTATGCACTTACCAACACATTTTGCGATTCATTTTTATACAGGGTGTCCCACTTTCGGTATACTAAGCGCCAAGGGACTTGTAGTTTTGCATACGCTGAGTACGTAAAAAATAATTATAAAATTCCAGACGCATTTTTTTTTTAAAATAGAGGAATTCTTAAAATTCCATGTGTACACCCCCAACAAGCAAACCGCCCAACTTTGCCACCCGCATGTGAGCTATCGTTTAAGATTATGTTTTCATAGACAAAATACCCACATTAGCGAAGCGGTATATGCCGGCTGCGCGAAGCTAGAGACGAATACATGGATTTTAAGGAAAAATTTAGCAAAAAATTTTTCGCGTAATTTTGTTATTTAAGTATTTTTTATGTGATCAGTGTATGCAAAACTACAAGTCCCTTCGCGCTTAGTATACCGAAAGCGGGACACCCTGTATATAAGATAAAAGCAGTAAATGGCTTAATTCCAACAATAATTACACGATTTTTTACTGTTTGTAATTTATATTTATTTAAAGCCCAACGCAAACGAGGATCGTTAATTTTAACATGTAAATGTTTATCCATCTGTAGATAGCTCCCAAACGAATGGAGCTATTTGAGCGTATATTTTTAAAATACTTTTGTGTTATGTATTCAGTAGAAATAATATCATTTATCTCGTAGACTTAATTCAACTCCCACTGGGACCGTGTCAATTTACGATACCAATCCTTGCCAGCTTTTATTTCTCATATATAGCCGATTTTTCAAACTTCGGTTAAAACATATACGTACAATAAAGTATTTAATTTATCGCCTGTAATATAAAAGATAAATTATTAGAAATTTTTGAAATGGTTGTTTAATACGATATTCAAGAAATAAGTTTTAATCAAGGATTTAGAAATTGGCCCTTGTAAATTGGCTTAATATTATTTCTATTTTTTTTTAATATTATGTTTAATTATTTAACGCGTGTATTGTGCGAACTGATATAAAAATAGTATATATTTTTATCTAAGTAGTCATTTTTTCAGCCATTATTCAGGCTATCTACATAAACCGTCCTACATACTTTATTTGACATGTGCTCTTAAATTGTACGCACATAAATCCCTTCAACAAATGGGTCTTGAAACACGCAATGTCAGCGGTTT
>CAJQZN010016273.1:0-11095 GCA_907164685.1 Colias eurytheme | reverse complement strand
TCCTATTTTATCTCCTTGAAAATTGAATTTAAATAAATATAGGGAAATAATGGGACAGATTAAACAATGTTTGAATTTGAATTTGATACCAAACATTACCGGATAAGTAGGTTCACGTGTGCATTGAAACATTATTTTTTCTCATCCCTATAGAAGATTGTTAACAAAATTAATAAAAATATAGCGCGTATGTAGGTTTCTATATATTCATAAGAAAAAATTTAAACTAAGAAAGATTCACTATTTTTTTTTGTCCCAAAAATAATGTTTTGAACAAAATAAGAATTCTGGTTAAACATCGTCATCAACGAATATTTTATGTAAATATATGTATAATTTAAAATAATAATAATAAATCTAGACACAAAACATCCTTTCGAGATTATCATACAAAAATGTCTTATATGGGATATTTCATTATAACCAGTTTTTATTATACGCGTGATAAAATATTTTTAATAATAGCAAGGTTATTAAATAAACCAGTAAGTAATAATAAAATGTTTCGCACAAAGTAATTAATATCTACTTAGTTAACTACATGATTAAGTGGCAGTTCCATGACAGGCTTATAAATTGACTTTTTTTTTAACTGACTCTAATTATGCTAAATAAGGAATAAGGAATATCAAAAAAAAAATAACTTGCCATACTTTCGATCCTAGATTATGCGTTTTGAAAAGTACGTAAAATCCTACTATACCTACTAATATTATAAATGCGAAAGTTTGTGAGGATGGGTGGATGTTTGTTACTCTTCCACGCAAATGCTACTGAACTGATTACAATGAAATTTGATATGTAGGTAGCTGAAGACCCCGAATAAGACATAGGCTATTATTTTATCCCGGAAATCCCACAGGAACGGGAACTATACTTGTTTTCTTTGAAAACGCGGGTGAAGCGGCAGGCGGCAATCTAGTTACATATTATAAATACAATACAACGTCCTCCGTCGCGTCTGTCTGTTCGGGAAAAACTTACAAATGACTGCACCGACTTTTTTCCTACTTTCATTTATCGATAGACACACAAAATTGTAACTATATTCAGGTTAAACAATACGGAACAGTTGTGAAATTTTGTTTTCAATAAAACGATTTTAAATCTATAATATAAAAATGAATCCCAAAATGTGTTGGTAAGCGCATAACTTGAGAATGGCTGAACCGATTTCGATAATTCTTTTTTTATTATATTCCTTGAAGTACGAGGATGGTTCTTATGTAGAGAAAACGTAAATATGTACCACGGGCGAAGCCGGGGCGGACCGCTAGTAAATAATAAATATTGCCTATTGCTAATTTCGAATACGATTTGCATACATTTCCTAAAATATATCCGAGACAGAGTTATTTTAATAACTCAATCGATTGATATGTTTATGGTGTTAGGAAGGTGTATAATTTTTATAGACGGAAGTGAACATCAGAGCTTATATATTATGGTATCTATACGGAAAATGAATTTGATTACAAAGTATATAATTCAGTTTCCAGAAGTTTGTTCTAGACGCATGTTATTTTTAAGATCGAGAGGTCGCAGGTTCGAACGAACGAACAATTTAAGAACGTAAATTATGATACCTAATATTGATGAATTTTCAAAAAAAATCGTATCGAGAAGGATATAAAATATAGGCCTACTGACCTAGATTTACTACAACCAAAAAAAAGTTCAACAAAATTTGCCTAGCAGTTCGCGCGTTATTTTCTGAAACATATTATTTTGTGTGTAGGTTAAATTATAATATTAAAAAATGTTGTTAAATTATAATTATAAAATTCTTAGTCAAAAATTCATTCATAAACATCGTTTTTTTGCCATTGGAAAATTGTTTTATAAAATTAGCTCTATTAATCTGTAATAATAAAATAATTTAAAACTAAGGACGTGTACTGCTTGAAGCTATAACGATTAATCTAATATGCAGCCGTACAAATAAACGAGTTATAACATTTTATGAAAAGAATAAACTAAGAATAAGGAAAAATCATACAAATAAACACGTAATAAATGAAACCTAGTATAACTTCATACTAATGCTATTTCGTCCTTATTCCGGCTACCACCCTAGTATAAGTCTGACATATCTGAGTTATAACGTATTTTTAGTACATTGTGCTGTGTTTTACAAGTTTTAGAACCTATTTTCAATCTAAATTTGAGATAAGAGCAATGAGAGTAATACGAGAAGTAGAAAAAGTTGAACAAATTAATATGTAATTTCATTACGTACCTATTGAAATAGAAAATTTAGTATGAAATGTCAAAATATACGAAATTATGAAAAACCCTTTTGATATTTATAATGATTTATTTATTTACGACATGCGCCAAACCATACATACCTACATAAAACACTTATTTCTAAACTTATCACAATAATATAAACTTTCGTTGAAAATACATATAAATCTTCTAAGCTTGGAGTTGTATGTTTTGAGTAGGTACCAGTTATTTGGCAACTCTCTATCTCAAGGTGGGTTTATCTTCTGTTCCCCGGATATTGGATAGGGTTCTCTTTCATTTGCTTGCATATTTAATGATATATTTAAATTATTTCAAATAAATATTTAAAAAATAAATAAACAGAACATCGTATGATGAAACTTCACAACAAATTCGACGAAGTCAAACGAGTTACGAGCGTCAAAATGACAGCACCAAGGTTTAACCGTAGACAATTTCAATGTTTTTCATAATTTTGTGAATGAATTGCTACGTTGCCGCTCCGCGCCTATTGCATAGCGTGAGCATAATTACATCGACGTTATTCCAAATTTATTTGTAAGAAATTATGACATCCTTATTCTTTATTTATTCTTATCATATCTATGCATTGCATAAGGTTTGAATAAGCAAGTTTTTATTTGTACGGCTGATGGACTTTATGATGCATGCAACAAGGTTTTCTTTAAATTTGGATATACATTACACGTATTTTTTCTCATTGGTAAATCTATAATAAACTAGCGGTCCGCCCCGGCTTCGCCCGTGGTATATGTTTACGTTTTCTCTATATAAAAACCATCCTCGTACTTCAAGGAATATAATAAAAAAAGAATTATCGAAATCGGTTCAGCCGTTCTCGAGTTATGCGCTTACCAACACATTTTGCGATTCATTTTTATATATAAGATTTATTAATGGCTACTCTTAGATTACAAAATAAAAGACGTTGCCGAGAAACGGGAGCGTTGCCGAACTAAACCGAATGATTTATCGTCATTTTCAATAAAGCTATGTGTGCTGTCATTTCGCCGCTGCACTGTACGTACACGGTGCTTCTGTGTGCGTGTAATGTTACCAAATATTGAAAAATTTCCCAAATTTTTCCCCGACTACGGAAAAAAGAGGGTTATGTTTTTCGAGTTTATGTATGTATGTATAATATTTCTTTGACACGCCCTGCAGTATAAACCGTTGGACCGATTTTGAGTTGTGCGGTTTCATTGCAATCATCTGAATTATTATGTTAGTGGCGGTCGCGGTAGTGACGTAGGCTATAAACATAAATTAGCAGTCAAGTTTTAATTTTTATTTTAATATTATTTCGGGTTTGTTGATATTTTTTTTTATAATATTATAAAAAAATTCTTTTATTATATATAAAGTACCTGCCTACTACAGTTATATATAGACAAAATAATTATGTTCAATTTTTATAATATTAACTATAATAATTATATTATTTTAAATTTTTCAAAATATATGAATGCAAATAGCGGTAGTTTTTAGTTGAGAATACGGGACATTTTATTTTCATCATAACCATCATGGAGTTCACATAAATTAAATCGCTAGCGAAAACGACTTATGGCGTTTTTAAGCTTTATAAAAGTAACAAAATAATGTTTTATGCTTATTAAAATAATCTAATAATTAATGATCATGAACCTTTAGTGCACTTTACAAATAATCACATTCACGATCGAAAAATCCAACAGCATTACCCTGAAGATCTTTTAACCGTTTTACCAATAAAAATGGCAAATTAATTTTCAAAATACTGGCAACATACGTTGAAGTTTTGTATTCCCTTCATATCTGTAAAATTATTATTCGTATAAAGAAATAAATCAGCCAAATAATCTACAGAAAACCTGTGAATCGATGTTTTATCTTTTTTTTTGTTTTCGGGAACAAATTTTACAGCGTTTTATTATCACAAGACAGCATTTTTTTACTAAAATTGCAAACCCTTTTTGACGTATTGCATGACACTATATGCGCTATAGCACTGGTGCAGCGACGTATTTGCTTTTGATTTCGTATTTTCTTTGACAAGGGCGACGGGCGGTTGTCATGCTCCATCTGTATTTTATTTTGTAATCTAAGTGGCTACTATAAAGAGTAAAAACTATACCAACTAACCAATATAAATATCCACTAAAAAAAATATTGGTAGCGCTCTATATTTACTTATTTAATTTTATAACTCAACAAAATAATGTAAATCATAAGATAATATATGATGCTTACTTATTAAATAACACTAACGTTTTCTACCTAATAGACCATTATCCACAGAATACGCATTTCTTCAACCGACAAATAACGATATCGATACGATTTTAAGTATGTAGTAGCAATGACGTTTAACAGTGTTGTAAAATATAATAAAAACGTTATTAAAATTCGATGTGAAATTCAGATACGTGTTCTGAATGTCTAGCCTACAATATCTTTGTTTGTTCGCTTGCGTGTTTGGAATGAGAACATTGAGGAAGGAATTTTTGCATATGATATAATACAGCTGTCGCGCAATATTGGTATTAAGGTATTAACTGTTAAGGTATCGAGAATTTAAATGACTAGCTATGGCCCGCGGTTATAGCCGCATTGCTCCGCTCCTATTAGTCTTAGCGTAATTAATATAGCCTTCATCGATAAACGTTCTATCTAACGCAGGAAGAATTTTTCAAATAGGATGCTTAGTTCCTGAGATTCAACCAAACAAACGAACTCTTCAGCTTTATAGTATTCGTATATTATGGTAATCTATAGTAGATATTTTTATTTTATATCCAGAGAAATACGGAAAACTTTGTTGATATAATAAAACTGTGTAATAAAAAATGGTTGGTTAGAACGTCAATCACCACAAAAATAATGTCTATTCAAAACAACTTTTTCATTTTTGCACCCATTTATATGTATACCTATGGAGGTATAAAATATGTGGATGTTTACAAACAAATTTGACACGTCATCTTAGAGATCCAACTTGAGAGATATGATAGTTTAAACATGTATGTACCACGGACGAAGCCGGGGCGGACCGCTAGTAAGACATAAATACCACAATAGACGAACTTGAACTTGAACTAGCTACTAGCATGTGCTACTAGCTAGCTAGAAATCAGACTACGGTATCATTATCTAAAATGTCAAGTTCAAGATAGTTGATTACACATTGCACCATCCTCATCTCATTAGACCTTCATTACATTGTCAAGGCTGCCATTATCCTTATTCCTTTGTCAGAAAGTTCCCATGTCACTATCGGACAATATGTGATATCAGTATTTATATGAAACGAAGATGGTATACTGTCAGTTTGTTTGCACAACAGATAATTGAATAATTGTGCCAATTTGCACGTCATAGATGCTGCTGATGCAAATCTATTTAACAAGTAATTTATGGCAGTTTTACGATCTTGTTTTTTATGTATGCATATTATTATCAACTAAATATGTCACATCAAATGCGACCGACATTATCAGTAAATTAATCTATTTTGATACAAAAACAGGTAACTTAAACGCGAAAATTAATTTTTTTGCATCCAAAGAACAACCAAAGCTTCAAATATTAAACAGTATATTCCCAGCATAAGAAATTCTCCTAATAAAAAGAGAAAAGTAATATGGGATCAATGAGTATAAACTCCCACTTTGCCAGAGTTATTTTAAATAAATTGTCAATACATTATATATTCAGATCGTGGAAGACACATAGTAAAATGTTATCTGAGGTTAATTGAGTCGAAAAACACGATATCGTGTAGGTAAATCTGCATCACGGACTTAATTGTAAAAATGAATTCAAAGATAATATGAGACCGTTATTTTACGGAAGCTTAATACTGTTATACCTAGATAAAAAAATTGTCTCATCTAAAGCACTTGAAAATAATTTGGAGTATATTTCAGAAAAAAGAAGTAAGGACAAACGAATTATCAAGGACAATCCTTGAAGAAATACAAATAATTATAAGTTTTGATGGCAGTCTATTGTAAATAAACTTAATTAACACGTTAAATACGAAAGAATTAGCGACTCTAAAATATTTCAATTTTTGTCAAGCTAAAATACCATAACGAAAAACGCGAAGTCACACGTACGTGTTGAAACCCATAAAATTCAAATCAATGGTTTTTTTCAAATTTTTCAATTTCCTGCTTAAAACAAAGTCAATAGTTTAGTTCATCCTTCATCAATCATTGGTTAATTTCATTGACAATTGATATTTATTTTTAATTACTGCACGGATGGTCCAAGTTTTTGTCTTTTAATTAGCTTCATTTTAACAATGGTATTTACGACCACATGGGTATTTCTATACCAGTATTATGAAGAGGAAAGATTTTTTATATGAATTAACATAAAAACCACTTCTGCGATTATAAATTATCGCCGGGCGAAGCTGGTACAAGTACAAGCGACTCGTATATAATATTACTAGAAGATATTGTCATAATATGCGGAGCCTTTGCCATCTCTTGTCAATTCTTCTATCTCATTTCAGCCACAACTAATATCATCAGCAGGATATCCAGTACAGAAGTACAGAGTAACCACCGCCGATGGTTATATCCTACAAATATTCAGGATCCCAGCTGGCAGACGAACAGCCAGAAAGACTGGCAGCGAGAAGGGGAAGAAAGCAGTTCTTCTGATGCACGGTCTCATGGGCTGCAGCAGTAACTTCCTTATCATGGGCCCGGAGAGAAGTTTGGGTAAGAGGCTTTTTATTAAGGAAATAAGAAGTATCCCATGAATGGATATTTTAAATTATCTGGTCGTTTATTTTTAGGCGTTTTAAATTGTATGAGTTGAAATTGATATTTTTGGTTTTATGGCATTCAAATGCTTTATAAATATAAATATTTATAATTCTGTGAGTTGTCTTGTAAGAAGTGTTTCTAAACCAATACCCAATGCAGCGATTGACTAGTAAAACGTATGCAATTGAAATAAGATAGTATTATAACGTGTGTGACTGGGCAACACTTTTCTTTATGGTTACTGGTCAAATTTATGTTTAAGAATTGTTTGTTATGTAAAATGTTTACATTACATTACATAAACAACAATCCGCCTTTTATTTCAGGATATTTACTTGCCGATGCTGGCTACGATGTTTGGTTGGGCAATTTACGTGGAAATTCGAATACTGCTCACAAAAACTTAACCCGAGCTGATCCACAGTTTTGGAAATTCAGGTATTGATTTACTCATGAGTTTTTGTTTAGTTAACGCAATCCGTGGAGGATTAAAATATATTATAAGGTTCTAACTAGTTTTAATGCAAAGAAAATATTCTGTCCTATTAAAATTTACTAAAGATATGCCGCATTGTTAACCCCACGTCTGATATCTTAAACTTAACTATTTTCATATCTTTTCCAGCTTGGATGAGCACGGCAAATACGATCTGCCAGCGATCATTGACAAGGTTCTCGAAGTGACTGGCTTAGAGAAGATCCTGTACATCGGCCACTCGATGGGCACAACCTCATTCTTCGTCATGATGTCCGAGAAACCAGAGTATAATGAAAAAATCGTGGCCTTCGTTGCCTTAGCACCAGCTGTGTACTTGGCCAATAATAAAGCGGTGATAGAATGGATCGTAAAAGACATGAATTTAATCGTAAGTTACTTTATAATTAATAACATTTTAGAACGAGCCATTGCATCTAGCTGACTGTTATTTCCACTTTTTTCGTAAAACTACCCACAAACCAACACTTGTAGATAACTGTAAAATTAAATATTATTATGAATTCAGACAGGACACATAACAAAAAGTGGTTTATAATTGTTTTCCAGAACAGAATGAAGGCTCAAGGCTTACTGTCATCAAATTTGTTCGATAACATGTGGAAGATTATATCCAATAATGCCTGCAGAATGAAGCGACCGCAGGAGAACCTGTGCGTCCAAGTGATCTCACTAGTTATGGGGGAGGATAATGATCAGCTCGACATGGTGTGTTATTCTTTATTTTATTTCATCAAGCATTTCATTTTTTACATCTTAAGTGAACTATTTTTTTTAAAGTAGTGTTTTTCATTGAGTGCTACAATAGAAACTAAAAAAAGAAGATTATAAAACATATACATGAATTTCACTAATTAGGCTCCTAATTTGAACTGATATTTTTCATACTCTCCACAACTTATAAGAGGATAGTCAGAATAACTTTCTATTAATGTCATAAAAAAATATTCTACCTACAAATCTATATAATGTCCCTTTTCCAGGATATGCTGCCGGTATGTGTCGCAAGAGTACAGCCCGGATCGTGGCAGCAATACGAGCATTACGCGAAGATCGCACTAACTGACGTGTTCACGGCCTGGGAGGACGGCCTCTACGGCGCTGTGAGGCCGTACAAACTGACCAACGTGAGAGTACCAGTCGTGCTGGTGTATGGAGAAAATGATCGACTAACGGAAAAATCTGTGAGTGTTGTATATCCATACTAATATTATAAATGCGAAAGTAACTCTGTCTGTCTGTCTGTTACTCAATCACGCCTTAACTACTGAACCAATTTGCATGAAATTTGGTATAGAGATATTTTGATACCCGAGAAAGGACATAGGATAGGTTTTATTCCGGAAATCCTACGGGAACGGGTTTTTCTTTGAAAACGCGGGAGACGCCTCGGGCGGAAAGCTAGTTATTTAATATACAGTTATTATACTCATATTTTTATCTCGTTTGGTTATATTTGATGAATACTGTCTGTAGTATCGGTGAGATAGAAATTGTAATGAGACACTAAGAACCATTTTAAAACAGTTGGAATATAATCTATCAATCAAATTGAAACCGTTAGATTGCAATCTGCCATACATAAAATTGTTATTAATATATTATACCTTTAAAGCAGTTACACATGAACTAATGAAGCCATTTTATATTACAGCAAGTTTTAAGATTAGCTGATGAGCTAAGAGCCAATGGAGTATTAGAAGAAATAAAAGCAGCAAAGCCAAAGATTAACCACATTGACTTTATATTCGCCAAAGATATAAGCACCATAATCAACAAACCATTAATTAAAACTGTTCACAACTTATATAATAAATATGGGTCATAAATTGCAGTTTTATTTATTTATATTATTGGATATGTAGATATTTGGCTATCAGTACATAAAACTCTAATAAATTAATATGATACTTTATTGCTCTTTTTAGTGAAAATATTTTTCTATTTGGGGTTTTTGATGATGACTGAAATAGTGAGTTGTGGTATTACTTTATGCTGGACCTCCTAAACCTGACTTGTTTCATAATAATAATGTGAAAATGTGTTTTTTTTCATTCATTGAAATTATTTTGTATATTGTTTATTTCTTTCACATCTTTTTCCTTGTCGGAAAGCTATTGTCACTATAAAATAATAAGTTTCGGAAATTTTGATTAACTATTATTAATTAAGTATATAAAGACACAGGTTCTGGCAGACCGCTTGCATAATTATCTTTCCATGTAATATAAGCATTTTGTTAAATACATAATATTTCCATGTGATTGGAGCTTTTTGTGATTAGCTTTCTAAGTACACAACTTCACCAGCCTAGTTAAAAGAAAACCACATAGTTTGCATTCCTGGGATTCCTGGGATAAAACCTATCCTATGTCCTCTATCACATCTCAAATAAGTACGAAACTTCATCCAAATCCGTTGAGTGGTCTACAAAGTTATTCAAAAATAGAGTCCAAAGTCCAAGTGCCAAATATCTTATAGAAAATTGTATATTAACTATTATTATATACTAGCGGTCCGCCCCGGCTTCGCCCGTGGTACATATTTACGTTTTCTCTACATAAAAACCATCCTCTTACTTCAAGGAATATAATAAAAAAAGAATTATCGAAATTGGTTCAGCCGTTCTCGAGTTATGCGCTTACCAACACATTTTGCGATTCATTTTTATATATAAGAAGATTATTATATATTTCATACCTTATTCAGGCTTGGCTTCACTGTTGGCACTGTTATCTTGGAGTTAGTTTTACTCTGAGGAGTGCTAACTGTAACTTTAAGCTCTGCAGGCATGCCATGGTTTTCTGAAAACAATAATAATCGAAAATATTAATAGAAAGATAAAGCATTCTTCAATTAAGGAAGTGTAGATGAGAAAGAAAACAGTACTGTAGCTATTGAATTCTCATATTATATAATCTTAAGTAGATTTGATGATATGTTTTCTAAACTATTAATAATATGATTTGTCTTTGATGAAAAAGATGCTTCGTAATTTTGATATTGTTTTGAGTGATATATAAAATTGCATTGAATAATATACCAAAAAAGTGAATAAGTATTAAGTGTAATCCGTTTAATGCTAATTGCTAAGTTAAAAAATCATTCAGAATTTTAAAGAAGCTGACCTTTATTTGGCATAGGTATAGCAACTCGTGAACGTCTTGTTCCCCTTAGCCTTACTATATTTCTATTGGACGAAAATCTGTAATAAGGTTGAAGGTTGTAATTAAAGTGTTTTTTTATGTTTTATTCGTGTAAACTTTATTTTTGAAATTAAAAACCTGAAAGAAAATCCATTAGTAACGACATAGGTATGTAGATATTTTAGGCATATTATAAGTAAAGAAAAAACCTTGTGAAAGTAGTTTTCTCCTCACATACGTATCTAAATCTTAAGGTTAAGTCTGAAGTACATAATTCAAAACTTTTTATTTATATTTTTGTAAACACAACAGCTTTAACTTGGCACTTGGCAGCAAGATATAACTGTCATTTGTCAATTGTCATCTCGATTGTCATGTTGCGGTAAAAGCTTAATGCATCTACAGACGCTCCGATTTGGTTGGTGCCAACCATATCG
>CAJQZN010016272.1:0-11092 GCA_907164685.1 Colias eurytheme | reverse complement strand
CTGGGATCGGGAGTTGCCATTTGCTAAAAAGAAGAAGAAGAAGAAGTAGTTTTCGTACGAGGCGTGCGAGTCACAATATCTCTTCACGTGTGAAACAAAAATTTTATTTTAAAAGGTTCCACAGTATGCTATATACAGGTGTAGTTATTCATATTTCAGGTGTTATATTTGACTTTTAAGAATCTCTATGCTGCGTCTCTATAAGACAAAGTGCATATTAATGTTTATGCTCTATGCTATTTGAGCTTATATGGTATTATTTTTCAATCTAGCAATTTTACAGGAAAGCGCTTAGAAACAGAAATCCACGACAAACAGGTTCGTAGGGCTTACTTTTTCATTTCAACTGGTAAATATATCTTGGTATTAATTTCCTAGTTAACTCACTCAAACGTTTATTAATTTCATTCATTTTATAAAGGCTTTTGAATCCCTTTATATTCAAAAACTACACCATGGTAGAGCAAAGAAGAAGCGGCTACAAATTCGAAACATCTGCTTTAGTTCACCTACAAAATAAACACATATAAGCATATATTCTACAATTGCGGTTTCAACTTTAGAGCGATTCGTTCCTAAATCTGCGATTGCTTTTGTTTACAAACATTCAGTATTCAAGCGGTAAGCGTTCTGTTTGTGAGAAACAAACCAACAATTTGTATGGTAATATGTACGGCCTTCGGAACATTGATTCTCAAGTTACTAGGGCCACGTGTAGCGGGATTAATTATTATCAAATACATCGGTTGGTGTAAATATTTTAATGATCAACGAAATCTGTAACATAATAATTAATGGTTTTATTTCATTAAAAAAGTGTCTACACTTATTTTAAACGTTACCTTACTAAACCTTGTATTAGATTATGTATTTGTTATCCATCCATATTTAAATAAAAATAAAGTTTACAAAATAAAGTTTTCGTGAATTACACATTTTTTACGCATCGTCTATTTGCCCATTAATTGACAAAATATTATAGTGTACGGGTTAATTTCACGCGTCAGTGGTCAATGATAATTAACAAAATACAACATGCAAATATTTTAATTGCTTGCAAAAATATCAATAGCATATAATTTTATTTGTCAAACCAGTAAAACTATTAGAAAGATAAACAATGATTTATCATTACGTTCGTTAATTAAGCTAGCACATAGTAAAACATACACTCATGCAGTCTTTCTAGAAATGTCATGGAAAATAAAGCCACTCTGGTCTCCCGCGGGTTCTAACCTAATTATCTCCTCACTGGGGACCCAATACGATGAATAAACACGGACATGACTCGTATAATATTATCCCCTGAACATCATTAGCTACACTTATTTACAGTACCTACACACTGTACACATCTTTACTATATTGTTAAGAAGTTTGTTTGTTTATTTGAACGCGCTAATCTCAGGTAGGTATTACGCGTCCTAAAAATTATTTCGGTGTTAGATAGCCCATTAATCGAGGAACGCTTTATGCTATATGTATAGATCACGCTAAGACCAATAGAACCGGAAAAATGCGGGTAAAATCGCAGACACAGTTCGTTTATTTTATAAGCGAAAATGTGTCTAGATTTGAACTCTATATTTAATTTTGAACGACACGAAACATGCATAAAACAACTTGATTCCTGGTACAGTTGCCAAGAAAGTAATTTACCGTCTAACTGGAGTTGAGACGTACAAATTTGGTTGTGTATCTATTTTGTAAATTCAATAATAAAATAATAAATTCAAATAATTAAATATATATTTATTTTGTAAATTCTAATTATGCGAGACGCGTGAATCATGTCTCATTATGAAGCAGGGAATTTGTAAGTAATATTTCATGTTAAACATGAAGATAAAGTCATAAAACGACTCGGTCTAAAATGATAATAGTTAAGTTACTAAGTGATCCATCACGTTTTTCGATTCTCGATCTCTATCTTTTTATATCAATTTAATATGAAAAAAAAGCAAATCTTTTATGTGAGAATTATATTCAAATCATAGCAGAATAAGGATTCGCAGAAATATGGACCTGAAATTATTCAAGAAAATTGAGGAAATCTTCTACTAAAAATATAACATTACAATAATTGAGCCATCGTTGGAGTAAGATAATATAAATCCTATTATCCCAGGATTTTGACAAGTTTCGTCGCAATAGTGTTAAACCTTGACTATCCTAATATTATAAAAATAAAAGTACGCTTCAATGACTAAAACACAGCACCAAAAAACAACACCTGAAGGGTTTTAATAAGATAAAAAAGTTTTTACTATCGTTTTTTCCTTCAGGTTAAGCCGCTAAGAACAGGTAGTGACATATTATAAAGGTTGTTACCATTATTTATATTATAATTACACACACATACTCGTATGCTTAAATCTCTACAATACCAAATCCGCTTAAGACGCTATAATCTATTATAATGCCTATAGGATTGAAACCCAGAATTAAACTTCTAACATATTACATAACAATGAGTTTAATTCAAACAATTATTAAATACGCTAGTTTAATTACAAAGGATTTTGAACGTGTTTCTTCACTTGGCAATGATTCTTAACACGATGCTTCCGTAATGTGTGTTTAAGACTAGATGCTTCTCATAGTCTTAAGATGGTAGTAATTACATAGATAAAATATTTTCATTAGATAAATTAGGTATATAAGGCTTCTCAAACATATTTTTTAAATTTTCTCGTTCTTTCCTTTCATGAGTTATTTTTAACGTGTCCATGAACCTAAACAAGTATCCGTGATTTATGTTAAAAAAAATCAATATATTTTATTTATATTTATTATCTATATTATAGATACAAAAGTCCGCAACGACAGTATACGAATAAGATCCAGATTTAATTCCTTAGAAATTCCGGTTATTTCTATTAGCTTATCCGGATTTATAAGTAAACCTATATTTCTATTATTCCACGTTCCTTAGTCTATATTAGAACTATAAATTAGTACAGTAGGCAGTAATTAATTAGATTCAGATTGAATTATTCGTTGAATATTCTACTTCATATGACATATTAATATTATTGATTAATATAGAAACACTCCATACAAGTTGTTGTTTCTAAGAACATGGTTTTGAAAGTCTATAGCTTCTCAGATATTGCTTATTTATTATTAAATGCTTAATTACGTGATTTTAATTTGCTCACAAAATTCTGAATAGAAACAATTTTGTATGGAGTTCTTCAACTAATTACAGGAAGACTTGTAAAGTGCAAAATAGACTCTACAAAACTTGTGCGCAGAATTGCAAGAAATTAAATAATTATAATATTCGCGAAATCTCTTGCTACTTATCTCATTTCACTTTATTAGAATTTAGCATCTTGTCCAATGTCTGTAATATAAAATGAGATTTTCTACGATTTCGCATGCAATAACCGTTTTCGAACTATAACAATTAAGTTAGTCTATACCGTATACGAAGAAATATATGGAATTTGGGTGAAATAATATTTCGGAACAGTGGAAAATAATTAAATCACATTTAAGATTTAACACTTGATTTAAGTACTGTGAAGTCTTATAAAATAACATTGACAGTTTCCATTATACCAGATTTTCTCTCATTTGTCCCACTGTGATAGCAAATACTGAATTAATAAATGAACAAACGTTGAAGATACCATTCAAACAATTATCAAACATCTTGTTCATTCTAATTTACAATATGTTACAAACGACCCTTACAAAAGGCGAACCCAAATTGCAAACGAAACATACGTTTATGTGACATTTCCGAAGTAATTGAAACGTTACGGATAGCTACCCGGGATGCAGCTAATCCCAGCGGTTTGTGAATTTATAGAACCGATTTAGCCGGTATAAGAAGACATAATTTAACTGTTATATATTTGGTGAAGTGAAAGATGTCATTGTAAAACGAATACGTGTATTGTAAAGTTTAAAAAATGAACATGAAAATGAACATGTTCCACATGCCAGCTTTAGTTAATTGGCCTATAATATTATGTTAGTATAGTTTCATATGCAGCGAGGACGTTATACTTTTTAAGTTTCATATAAAATATTTGAACTTTTAGAAGTTTAGGAAGAACCTATACTTAATTTCACAACGATTAAAACACCATGCACTGTAAACATTATGAACACTAAATTACAAGTCGCAGAAAACAGAACTCCACTCGCAGTTTAATTGAGCATATAACTTCTCGTTATATTTTAATCCTATGAAAACTCATTCATCCATTTTTTTCATTTAAATTAAGAAAAATTATCAAATACAGCGCTAAATACAAAATTCACGGAGTTCATTCAGCGATTATCAGCGTTTCAGCTCGAATGAAACACTATAAATCATTAACGATTTCATTTTGATAAATTTAATGGACGCTTTTATGAAGCAAACAATGAAGAATGCATTAGTGAATGACATGACCATTTTAATATCATGCTTCGACTTTGCGATTAAATATTTAAATAAATCTATACTAATAGTCCGGGATACATCGCCCATTTTTGCAAGTGATTACTATCAAGGTAATTTTTCGTGAGTAGCTTTATTTTAATGAGATGCCCAATAATTTCATGTACGAAACTCTCGATTGTGGTAGCTTACAGAGGTAACAAGGATAAAAATTTTTGATTTGACGGTTCTCAAATATTTATTACGCAATTTGTAGGACAATATGTCTGTTGAATTATATAAGTATTAAATAAGTGAAAATAAAAAAATCAGCTGGTTAGTAATGATTTATGATGACTTCGTTATCGATACACATTGGAAAGGGGGACTCTTTGATCAAACCATAGATTGTGTAGGACAAATATTTTTTCGAATAATTTAGATAATTATCTTGAGATTGAACAAAAAAAAACA
Organism: Colias eurytheme; assembly: GCA_907164685.1. NCBI lineage: Eukaryota > Metazoa > Arthropoda > Insecta > Lepidoptera > Pieridae > Colias > Colias eurytheme. The sequence continues at coordinate 6,240 of CAJQZN010016272.1, read as the reverse complement.
TTCAGTTAGTAATTAATATTTGAGAACCATCAAATCAAAATATTTTATCCTTGTTTCCTCTGGTAGCTACTACAATCGAGAGTTTCGTACATGAAATTATTGGGCATCTCATCAAAATAAAGCTACTCACGAAAAATTACCTTGATAGTAATCACTTGCAAAAATGGACGATGTATCCCGGACTATAATATGATAAAGCTGAAAAGTTTGTTTCTTTGAACGTGTTAATCTCAGGAACTACTGGTCCGATTTGAAAAATTGTTTCAGTGTTATGTAGCCCATTTATCGAGGAAGGTATATTATATCATCACGCTAAGACCAACAGGAGCGGATGCGGGTGAAACCCCGGGGCAGAGCTAGTTAATACTAATAATGAAATCGTCTTTATTTGGTTCTCACAACATTAAAAGTTACAATACTACATAAAATACAGTAGAGGATACGTTGTGAGAAACTGGTCCCTGAGATAGACTACATAGAAGTCTTAGGTACAGATTACCAGCCAATTAAGACATAAGTAGACATATAATTCAGTATTCATAATATCAAACCGGCATATTCAATCTCATATTACAAGATAAAAATTTTAAAAACACTTTGAACTTACTTACAAGGTATATATTTCTAGTAAAATATTCATAGTAATAGATAAGTTGTGTCATCATTTTACGCGATTTGTCGAAAAAAAATGTAGAGTTTCTTATCAAGAAAAGACAAGAAAACATTGTCGTAATAGAGTGTAAAATAATACATCATGAAGCGGTGCAAAGTCTTGCAGTGAAAATCCATTAACTACGTGTAAAGACAGATCGGTATTTGAGCGGGAAAATGTGTTTGCCTCGCCATTTAAAATACGCTAGAATTCAATTTAAAAGAACCCATTTGGAATGTGTGATGCTATAAAATCTGGCCACTTGTAAAATTATTTAGAAGTTTATAAATGATTTCTTAGTACATTAGAAGTGTAAAATAAGTATGGAATTATCTGTTTCTTTTGTTTTTCTTCACAATACGATATTTTTTTGAATTATGGTTTAAACTCTACTTTTCAGACGATGACTGTGATTGATAACGACATCTACAATTTGGTCCGTCAATGTTACCTTAAACGGTGGTGTATTTTATTTGCTTATTAATTTTAATATTGAATAAATACAGTTCTTAAGTAATTGTAAACCATTGAGATAATATTACTACGTATGGAGGAGATACCACGAACAAAATCTGTGCGCCATTTTTTTGCTCTAACTAAGTTTTAAAAATTATTATCTAGTTAGGTACTTACCGATTAAAGTTATTCCTTTGCACTTTTCCGTATTATTTGTGCAATATCGTAACACACACGAAGGCATATTTGATGCGTTTCACTTTAAAACAAATAAAAAATGAGCGTGCAGTTACGCCATAATAATATGGCGTATGTTGAGCGGAACATAAGTGATGTAGGCGGTGTCGTCTCCATATGTATATCTCAATGTTGTAAATTGGATAATTTCAGTTGTACATTAACAGTCACGATCTTATAAGGTCTTAATTCAGTAACTTGTCATCGGATTAATAGATAATTTAATTATATTCCAACTAAATATAGAATGAAGTTTCTGATCCAATAAATATGGTAATATGTTTAACAAGTCGTGAAATATATTCCTACTTAAATGGGAACAAATGGAAAAAGTTCGAATGGGTTTATTTACGAAGATTGGAAAGATAATAAGTGAACAGGTTTGGTTGGATAAAACTTGTAAACTTTTGAACATTGGGAATAAAACATGCTGTATTTATCTATATTAAATACAAAAATACTATTATTAAATACTAGCTGAGTCTCGCGGTTTTACCCGCATTGCTCCGCTCTTGTTGGTCTTATCGTGATGATGTATGGGCTAACACTGAAATAATTTTTCAAATCGGACCAGTAGTTCCTGAGATTACCGCGTTCTAGCAAACAATCTCTTCAACTTTACAATATAAAGTATAGGTTATATAATCAATATATACTTGTGTATTTTGTTTGTATTTAATATGGCTTTTGAGCCCGACATTCCCCAATATATCAACATTCAACTGTCAACGAAGTTATAAGAACTTTCATGTGAACTTTCTAAACTCTTTACTTGAAGAAATTTCTGTGTAGTTATACAAATTTTCAAAGACATTATGAAGTTGAATGACTCATTATTTATGACAATGTAAATTAATTTCCAACCAACTTTAGAAAAGGAGGTCTTCAATTAAATTGTATTTTATTATGTTTGTTACCTCAAAACTTTCAACTAGGTGAACCGATTTTGATGATTCTGTTTTCTTTGAAAGTTAGTGCCTTCCAGTTGCAGACCCTCTTATATTTTGCCTAGTCAGTCAGCCAGTTAATATTTTTTTATAATTATGAATTACAAAGGTCTGAATAACATTTGTTAAAGTAAATCGGCAACAACACTAAAAAAACGACGTCTCGACCTTCCTCTTTTTCTAAAGTCGGTTAAAAACTGTGTAAAATTTGCGTAAACCTACGTAAAACAAATCCACACCACTAACTAACCGATGTCGCAAATTTAAGAAGTATTTGCATAATTTATGGATCGTAATTACTTGCTTTCACAAGCACATCTTGTAAGTTGAAAGTGTTTTCTTCCTTTAATTAATTTCCGCCGCAGGAAGATTTAAAATTCAAATTCAAGTTATTCATGTAAAAATTCTTGGATGTGTTTTACATAGAAAAACTTTGCTTAGTACGAATATTATTCGACCTACATTTTTAACCGCACTTAACCTAACTAGTCCTTACTAGATTGTTTTTTATGTATAAATGCGAAAGTAACTCTGTCCGTCTGTCTCTTTTCTACACCTTAACCACTGAACTGATTTGGATAAAATTTGGTACAGATATAGCTTGAGACCTGAGAAACGATATAGCACAGGTTTTATCCCAGAAATCTAACGGGAACGGGAACTATGAGGATTTTTCTTTGATGACCCGGGAAAAAAAGCCGCGGGCGGAAAGCTGCTTACATTCGCATGAAAATGTTATTCAACTAGTCAAAATTATAAACTTTATTCTTGGTCCTGTGTTTTATTTTATGACATTTATCAGTCTAGACACTATCAAATAGTAAAGATACCAAATCAATAGCCATCATATAAAACGGTTGGCCCAAAGCTTGTACGAAACTGTGTCGAGGGCGATCACGCGAGGAGTCAATTAAAATAATTCCAACTTCAATATTTACAATGTCATAATGTTCAGTGTTCATATAAATTGGTCATTTATTGCAAATCAAGTGACAAGTGAATGTTGTTTCGATTTGATTGTTGATAGAGCGTTAAAATATAAATGTCAATGATTTTCTCTGTTATACTATATAGCTGGCCCGGCAAACGTTGTTCTGCCTTATTCTTATCACTTAGGATATGAAAAATAGATGGTAACTGTTTCTCAGATCTATACAATAGGTACACAAAAGTTCATGAGAATCGGTCAAGCCCTTTCGGAGGAGTATCGTAACTAACATTGTGTCACGGAAATTTTATGTAGGTACCTATATTATAGAAATTTACTTCGAATTCTTATACTCGTTAATTTCAAAAATGATTTTCATCATTTACTGTATGAAACTGGAAAAGTTCTCACGACTTGAAGCTAAACAAACCTAACGTGGAATCGGTTATGTATGAATGATTGTTGCAAAGGTGAACAATGTAAAAGAAATTAACACACAACTAACGCTATTAAATTCGAAGCATATGTTATATATGAGACACTTTCTGTTTATATCCTAACATATCCTCCATTACAGGAAGCAATAAAAGTAAGTGTACTCTCATAAAATGCACTACTTTTACGATACAAAACGGATATAATAGCGTAATGTATGGATGTAGAACACGCAATGAATCTGTATCTACGAATAATATGAGAAAATTGCATAATGTCTGATATAGGAAAACATAAAAAGGTGCCTAGGTAAAGTTTATTTACTACTTACGTGTAAAATTATCAAAATGAAAATAACGAAAATTTAATTTTTGTATTGAAAGACATAATAGAATGCTGACGGAGTAAAAGTAGAATTAAATTATTATTATTATTTTATTCAAGCATACCTATTAAACGTGAATTTATATTAAAACGCTGAATTTTTTATATAAGTTACCACTTACCACTACCTATTTTCACATCGTGAGTTCAATCGTCAGGTACCTATAATAAATCTCCAGCTAGTTCTGAAGCTCATATTTTCATTATTTCAGAAAATGTGGTTGAGAATATAAACGTATGCTTTGCAAAAGGCATAATAAATTTTTACGCGTAATAAAAATACATGATACGTAAAGCATTTCAAACGAACATTAGTACAACAATATGTCATAACTTGCCGAGACCTCGTTCAAACCGCCTAAGGTTATTTGTATATAAATAAATTCATTGTAAGTGGCTCTGAAAGTTTCGCGTACAATGTTATAATAATTCATCATATGAATTTGTCGTACGGTTAGATTTTCATTACATGAAAATAGCATATCACAATTCTTATATCTTATATAAAACCTACATGAAGCGTGGGACCACCACCCACAAGATGGACAGACGACCATGGTCCGAGAGGCAGGGAGCCGCTGGATGCAGGCCGCCGGTGACCAGGCGTGGTGGAAAACCCTGAGGGAGGCCTTTGTCCAGCAGTGGACGTCCCACGGCTGAAACGACGACGACGATATAAAACCTACATATTGAGACCCCAAAAAAAGCAAAAATAAATCTTAAAATAAAATATAGCCTAAAACATAACTATAGTATTTTCAAAAGCCCAAAACTTAGTAATGGAATATTTAATACGTCTTGTTAAACTTTATGCAATACAAACTCATATTTTATAATCTTTTGCATAGGAATTTGTAGCATTTTGTTTTTCACCAGATATACCACGCCTAAGTATTAAACTTAGGGGTAGGTTAGGTAGGTATATTTATCGAATTTCCTACGAGCAATATACCTTCAAATTTTACTACTAAAATAGTAAGGCGTGCGTGACGAAACCCGAAATTATAAATAGATGAAGGTTATTTTGAAACTGTATTTGAGTTATGGTACTCACGACCTATGTAGTTATTAATAGAACATCGAGGAGACGTATAGTAAAACCTAGATTTACGTTGACTGTAAATAACAAAGATATGGAACCTGAAAATGAAATTGAACTTTTTATTTATATTATATTATTGACGTTACTTTCAACTGTAGAATATGTCGAATTTAAATGTCAACACGAGTTCAGTTTTGCTCTATTAATAAATTAAAATATGTTGATATTAAACAATAAACTACAAGAAAAAACATAACTTTAAAATTTTGTCGAATCATTTTGAAAATTGTGGTGGTTTATATCTAGTGATTGAGCTTAGACGGATAAAGATACGGTGTACTCGACAGTAATTAAAAATAAACTCAGGAAGCTAATTAACTGGTAACATAGAAAAAAAAATTGAAGGCATCTTTACGATAAAATTAAGAACTAGACTTCCAAAGCATGTTTTCAAACTTTGTACTATGTAAAACATTTTTGTAAAAAAACTAAACTAAAAGCTCTAAGAAAATTTACATTTTATGATTAAATGGCTAAAAATGTATAAAATATTTCCTTTATAATTGAAAGAGCAATAGTACTTTTTTTTACAGTACAATAGGGGAGCGCTTGGCCACGATCTCGCCTGATGATAAGCTGAGATGTGGCCTAAGATGGAGCGCGCTGCCCTAGAATGTACCTGTACTATATAGTACTTAACCTATTTTTGATTTCCACTAATATTTTTCTGAGACGTTGTTATGTTTTTGTTATAAATCGAGACATTTCAGTGCGTTTATTTAAAACAAATAACAATAATATTCTATTTTCCGTTTTGATGAAGTATAAATAGATTTCCATCGTGTTAGACGATAATAATATGGTTCCAAGTTCAAACCGTACTATTTCGTTTATTGTTTCTTTTATCCTAAAACAAAGGGAAAGCTCGCTAATGACTTATTCTTTTATAAAAAATATTGAATAAAGATTTCCTTATGAACTTAAAAACGTAGGCAATGAGAATGAAACGAGATAATACATTTAAAAATTATAAAGCCTCAGATGAAATCTATAAAAACTTTGAATTGGATTTAAGTCACAAATCAGTTTTCAAACTTTTAATGGGGTTTTCAAAAAATGAGCCTTTTGTTTCTTTGTCTCAGTTTTATTTAACGTACCT
>CAJQZN010016269.1:0-25737 GCA_907164685.1 Colias eurytheme | reverse complement strand
ATTGAAAAATCGGCCCTAATAATAATATACTTATTTATAATATACTTCAAGAAGTTGTGCAATTTGACGTAAAATGTAGCAATTATAGCTATAAAAGACTTATTGAAACCGATTCGCAGTATGCATCTATTCTTCGTGGATATAACGGCTTCTCAGAAAATGCTATAAGACACACACAATATCAATCATGTAAACATAGTGCTTAAAAAGTATATTGACACAGAATTATGCTATGGAGGAAAAGTTAGTCATCCATGTCTTGTCTTCCATGCATAACTTTATCGCTTGATAGCCATTCCCGATATAAGGGTGGTTTTCCACCAATAATGTGCGAGAATGTATAGCGAGGAATGTGTTTAAATAACCAATAGTATCGCTTCCACCACAGCTGTGCTGATCGAGGCGAGGTAAATAAAGAGACAGGATTGGTTATTTACAAGAACATTCCTCGCTACGCATCCTCGCACGTCTCTGGTGAAGAAGCTCCCTAAAGCTCGATCTCGTATATCATCCCTTTAAGCTTTTTATAAATAAAACGTTCGTCTCAACAGTTTTTATGATAAAATTCAAGATTCAGCTGTTTTAGTAAAACAGCTAAAAGCATGTTGCTACAATTTTATGTGTGAATAAATTATTGCATTACGTCACATCTTGTGTTACTATTAGTTATTATTTTTGAGGGTACATTAACATACGTTATTAGGTATAATCTACAACCTTTATCTTTGTAGGAACGTCGGGTAAAAACCTACTGCGTATACTAAGCACTCAACCGCGGAAATTCAAAATTACTATTGCATCCACTGAGCCCGATAATTCATTTCAAAAATGCAGCTACAACAACTCTTAAAAATATCACATAATAATTCAATAGCGTTAAGCAATTCCCGCTCAAAGGAATACCGGCCTAAGCCTGTTTGCAAAAGAATTCATTTTTCTTTGACGGGGTTTCATCTCATCAATTTTAAGAGGGCCTTTGTATGCGGCAGTTTGCTAAGTACATTATGTAAATGTAACGTTGGAGGCTGTGCCGGACGATCCGAATAACCACACCCATAGTATTAGCTGCAAGTAAACAGGTTCAAAACATCGGCTATTGAGTTATACAGCGTGTTTTATTATGCTCTTTACTTACGGTATGGGTAGCGAATTTATTACTTTGTAGTATTATTATAGGCTATTCGGGTGAATGTTTACCTAATCCATTATAAAACCGTGTATCTACAGTGTTGACAGGATTTACCTACTTAAAAAGTTAAAATAAAACTTTTGTCTATAAAAATTGTCTCGATACGCGACTTTTATTATGATTACATTTGTTGTGTTTTCTAAAAAGAAACAACTTATAAAATAAAAATATATAATATATTTACGAACACATAAATTTAATAATAATAAAAAAAACAATGATACCCCACGATCCACGTTTATACCACTCATATTACTATTTCATCAGAAACATTTTCAATATCCAAACGTAAGTAACCTTTATTTATTTTCTCCGAAGCGAAGAACGTGCGAGGGTAGTTTTAATTTAGTAGGACTTTGCCCGATCTCCGTCGGGGCTAGGATTAAAACTCTTGTGAACATGACTTGCTTTTATGAATTTTATATCCTGGTCGAACATGCCGCCCTGGTACATTTATCCGATATCGAGTGGTAGTTTAATTAAAAATTGTTTATCTACTTGCAAAAACGCTTGGATGCAATTTGTATGAATAATTTATTATTTCAAGGAAATATATTTATCAATAAAACACAAAATTTTTGGAATTTTGACATATTATTTTTTTTAATGAATAATGAGGCTTATGCACACAAATATATAAAACCAAATAAAAATTTTCCGCCATTATGTGAAAATTAATCGTAACTTCCAACATAGTTTTAAGTTTTAATAGTTATATATTTTCATTCATTATATTATTTTGATTTTGTTTATTTTAAATGTATAATTATTTTAGTGTCTTATCGTATAAGAGGTAGCAACGTTGACAAGAGAGAATTTTAGTATAGTTGGTTCTTTGATATACTGTTCCTCTTGCTATTTCGGTTAGAGTCCGGGCTGTCTGGCTGGCCGCAGTGGTTGCGTATTAGTGCGCATCTTATCTGCACAGGAAAATATCCTTAATTTAAAGTCATTTTTTAACGCGTAATTTTTAATCTTTTGCCTTTAGATAGATCCATCAGACATACATTTTTTATTGCAAGACGTTTTTTCGTTGTTAAATAGGTGCCAGACGCAATTTTTTATTTCAAAATAATTAAAATATCATCGAAATAAGTGAAATTCCATCAACATGAGTCCCCGTGAAGGATAAGTAATCACTGTGTTAATTATACTATATAAATATTCATTTTACTTTTAACAATTTTTTTGCAACAATCTACCATGGTGCCACCTTTTCCCAACGAACCTCAAATAGGACGTTAAATGTAAACTTGATAAAAACCAAATATCATCAAATTCATATTAATACCCAAAAGTATAATAAATAATATGAAACCATCTATTAATAATATTAGTTTACTAATTATTTAATATAAGTATTAAAAAAGGATAATATAATACATATAAGTAATAAAGTTATTATGTACTTATCTTTTAAGCGGACTCATGTTGATGTAATTTCACTTATTTCGATGACATTTTAATTATCTTCTTAATACTATTATAAAGGCGAAAGTTTGTATGGATGTTTGTTACTCTTTCACGTAAAAACGACTGAACCGATTACAATGAAATTTAGCACACATATAGAGGGTAACTTGGATTAACACATAGGATAGGTTTTATCCCAGAAATCCCACGGGAACGGGAACTATGCGGATTTTCCTTTGAAAACGCGGGCGAAGCCGCGGGCGGAAATCTAGTTTTAAATAAAAAATTGCGTATGGCACCCATTTAACAACGAATAAAACGTCTTGCAATAAAAAAATTATGTCTGATGGATCTATCTAAGGCAAAAGATTAAAAATTACGCGTTAAAAAATGACTAAAGTTAAGTACCTATATCTTCCTGTGCAGATAAGATGCGCACTCATAAACGCAACCACTACCGCCAGCCAGACAGCCCGGACTCTAACCGAAATATCAAGAGAAACAGTAGGTATTAGATATAAATATCATAAACCCAACGATACTAAAATGACTTTTTTTAAAACGTTGCTAGCTCCCGTACCATTATATCAGTGAGGTTTTTGCTTTAGGCCCTTCGCTCATGGAGCTACTCAAAAAGAACTAGTCACAAACGCAAATTACTAACGAATTGCCTGAGCGTCACAGCCCATACATGTTCTATGGAGATTCGCACACGACGCGACTAGTTACTAACTGGTCAGTAACGCGTTAGGGTCAGCTCACACCGAGACGCGACGCGGCGCGACGCTGCGCGCACTTTTTTCATAGAGCGACTCAGAATATACTTTATTCACTACACGAAAAGATACACATTACATTGTGAGAATTCAGATTACGTTGCACCACGCAGCGCTGCGCCTCGAGGTGCCTCGCGGCGTAGCAATGTGTATCTTTTCGTGTAGTGAATAAAGTATATTCTGAGTCGCTCTATGAAAAATGTGCGCGCAGCGTCGCGCCGCGTCGCGTCTCGGTGTGAGCTGACCCTTAGCAACCAATCACGCGCGACGCGTCGTGCCGGTCTCCAAGCTACTGGTTTCCCGAGTTTCTTTGTTTTTTATGATAAAAATGAACGAAGAAATAACAGAAGTGACTGAAACCTTATAACTTGAGTAGCGTTGTGTGCGAGATACAATTTGTAACTGGTTTGTATTCGTAATTACTGATTAGTTCAGTCATTTTTGAGTAGCTCCATGAGCGAAGGGCCTTAATAATTGCCAAAATCATATTTTCCATCATCTGAATTCTGTTTACATTAAAATATTCACTTATTCACCACCGTGGCCAAATTAGGTCAAATTGATGAATTTTGTATAATAATAACCCGCGCCCTATCCTCGCTCAGGGCCTCAAGTCTGCTATTACAATAGTGTCAGAATGGTCTATCATTGATTTCAAAATTGTTGATTTTGACAAGTTTGGTAATCTACTATTATAATGGTGTCATTATGACTTTCCAATGGTCAACCACTGACATTCCATTGAAAGAAATGGCTTAGAATGGTAATCTCGTACATAATGACAAATGAATGACTGACGTATGGGGTAATCTGCTAAAATTTTGACAGTTCCTTTGATCATTGACCTACCATTGGATCGTCATTGTGCAGTCATTGCTTATAATAGCTCGGTTGTCGAAAAGAGTTTGTTATCTATCGTGTTTGTATTGTACTTTGTGAAATATTGAGTGGAGAAATGTATTCACTACGAGCAAATATTCTCGAGCTAGCCGCAGTGGATGCTAGAGAAAGAAGACGGGCGGAATGCAAAAGACGTCGTCGAGCCCGTCGCTTGACGAGAATTAGTACAAACCCCTTTATTGATATTTCCGAGGCGGAATTTGTAAAAACGTTTTGCCTTGGAAAGGACTCAGTAAGGGGGTTAATTGAAGAACTCATTCCCCTTATGGCCAGACCGCGTCGAAACGATAGCATATCGGCAGAAATGAAGGTTAGTAATCTGAATTTGATTTTCATTGATTTATTGTTCTGTAGCTATAAACACGAAATAGTTGATTTGTTATATTTTTTATTGCAGATTCTAATAGCACTTGCATTTTATGCATCAGGGTCCTATCAAACTTTGATTGGACAGAGTGCCCTCCATAATGTTGCACAAATTACTGTGTCAAGATCAATTAATGAAGTGACAAAGGCACTCAATAAAATATACCACAAATATATTAAATGGCCTACACAATGTGATGAAAGGAATATTATAAAGGCCAAGTGAGAAATTAAATATACCCTGATGTTTTGTTTGTATTGCCTGTTGTACCTTATCAGAATTACTTAGTTAAAAAGTTTTCAGGTTCTATCAGAAATTTAAATTTCCTGGCGTCCTGGGTTGTATTGACGGCACACATGTAGCAATATTAAGACCACACATACATGAGGAGCGATATTATAACAGAAAGGGCTTCCATTCTCTTAATGTTATGATTGTAAGTATTGGGTAGAAAGTAGAAATTTCTACCTACTGCCCAAACTTTTACTAATTGAGGAGGTGAAGAACAAAACCTCACTTTTCCACTTTTTCTGATTTTGGAGAAAACAGTAAAATGTAAATAACTAACTGACTACAACATCTGCATTTTGTTTTAGTTGTGTCATCTAAAGTAGTGTTTCAGTCAATCTGATGTACCAAATTACTGATAAAAATGATGAGAATCTTAGCTAAGATTTTGAAATTAAATTTGGAAATGTGAGGTTTTGATTAAACATTTACTGAGTGAAACATTACTTGTCTTTAAATATATTATACACAGTACCTATAATACAAAATTTAAATATCACTAATTTCTCTTTCAGTTTTGAACGCCTTCGATATAGAAAGCGATTTTTTTAACAGAAGCAATAATGAAAATAGAAGATTGAAATTATTTAATGAAAAAAAATCATTTCGAAATTTGCAAAACGTGTTTTTAAAAGATACAATACAAAATAAGATACCTAAATAATGTGTTTTAATTTCATTGAATATGTTCATATACCTACCTACTTGAATAAAAATGGTTACCTCTTGTCTTGTTTATACACTAACAAAAAACTGAATTATATAAATAAGTCCCCCTGTCGAGTGTAGCTGATATTAAAATGTAAAAGCTCGAAATTAACAAATAGTTAATTGTTATCGTCATTTTTCCTTATCTAGTTACATTAAATTGAATTTTGTTGATTTTTTATTGAAGTTGTTTTCTCAATGTTTCTAATCCCTTAGGTATTTTAGTGATTTAGCTGTAAGCCAACAATTTAAATAGGACTATTAATTAGTTAAAATCTTTAGCTTAGTTTTCTTTATCCATTCATCAGTGCTATTTTTTTGATTCTATCATTTTAAAATTTCTATATGATAAGGTAGTATAGGTACCTACCTACGGAATTAGGTGTTACGAAGCCTACCTACCTTTATTAATTATTAATACCTACGTTATCAATACATATAATAAAATTGTAGAAAAGTAGTGTCTGTACAATTGAAATATGTAAAAAAAAATTAGCAGGTGTTATTATTTAATAAAAAATATGGTTAAAACTTATAAATAATAAATATATAGGTAATTCTACATCGCCATCATTTCATCTTACACTTACATGGTAGAATTTATTAATTTAAGTTCTTCATACACTGTTTTTGAATCGAACATATGAAAAATGATTCATGATCATTAATTAAATGGCATAAGAAAAAGCTAATTTTAAGTAGGTAAGTAGGTACTAAACATTATCTTGTGTAGTAGATGGTAGGCAATTATCTAATCAAATCTACATAGATTAATTATATTAAGTTTCATAATATTAATAATTATTTTTGAATTTGAATTGCGAATAAAACAACAATAATTGAAACTAAAATTATTTTATTAACATGATTATATTATTCAACTAATGGTGACAGTAAGTAATACATTTTTTCATTTTTAAAGAAAATCTATAGGTATAAAATATAAATTTATACAAAATCAAAATAACAAAAAACGAATAACATACAACTTAAATAAAATCTATACATAAAAAAACGTAGGCAATACTGATTAACACTTGGGGCGTGATCTACAAAATAATAATCGAAGAAAATACGCTACCCCGAGTACTGCATTAACTTACCTTAAATGCAAATTATACAATATTATTACTATATGCTTTCCACTATAATTCAGCAAGGCTGCCAGAAGAAAAGAATTGCTTACCTGTTGCACTTATTTCACTCTTCTGTGATTTAATTTTCTTTAAGGTTTTGCTTTTGTATTCATTGTAGAACTAAAAAAGTGCAAAAATTATATTAATGATACATTTTGCATACCTATTATTAAATAATACTGTATATAGGTACTTACTGTGCGCCATTCTGCGGGAGTTTTATTGGGGCAGTCCACCGATATGGAATTTAAAATTTGGGCGCATTCCATCCAATATCTTTTGCTTAAACTTCGCCCTTCATTGGTGCGGCTGCAGTAGCCAAGCGCCAGGTCTTGGTGGTTTTCCAAAAAATCAATTAGAGCCGAAATTTGCTCTATTAGCACCATTTTTCAATATTATAAATAAATAAAACACAATGAAAATAAATAGCTAAACACCGGCCGCTAGAATTGTAAACAAGTAGTAATGTCACATTTGACTTTGACAGCTAAACAGATAAAACATTATTGAGTTTCACTTTTATCCGCGTTACACATTTTAATGTTTTTGCTATTTACGAACTTCTTACTACTTCAGATTGCTTATAACATTATTAAATAATATGTAAAAATGTTTAAAAATGAAATCTGGCATGAGTAAATGTTAAAATTTAGTAGTAGTTTTTCGAAAATCATTTCTACTACCGGGTTTTATAATAATGGCAATACGACAATGTCATTCTGCCACGATTCCATTACGAGACCACTGACCGACCACTGATCGACCATTATGAATTTAGCAGATTACAAACTTTTATCAAAATGACAATGGGATCGTGTTGGAATGACGAATTTATAAAAAATAGCAGACTTGGGGCCCAGGTATGCTGAAAATGAGAAGAACCTGTTCATAATATCAATAATGTAGTATTTCAATATACTAATTACTTATTTTAAAAATCTCTCTTCTAAATTTCTCTCAAAAAAAAATTAAGGTGAGATATAAATAAGTACCTATTAGGTAAATATGTTCGGATTCGTTCATCCAACTTCAGGATTAGCTAACAACGTTCTATTATCGATTTCCCAGAAAGAAAACAATGTAATTGTATTCCAAGAATCAGAAGAGCGAAATCTAAGTATTATCTGATAAAAAATTTATTCGACTTTGCGGAATTTATTTGAGGATTTCAATTCTGTTATTATATTAATTCATTGAAACATTTTTATCGAGAAACATAAATTAAAAAAAAATAATTTACAAACATAATATTATTATATCTCTATTTTCACTTAATTTCATTGAATCAATCATTATAGAAAACCTTTTAATATTTGTCTGTTATTACATAGCCACAAAATGAAACATATTAAAAATTATAAAACTTTATACGAAATAATACGTGATTGTTTCTTCTTTTTTTAATTATTGTACCTATTTTGTTATTCTCTGTCTGGTATATATGTACAATAAAGTATAAATAAATAAATAAGTATAAATACCATCGCACGGCAAGATGCAGTCTCAAAGACAATCACTTACATAAGTCGACTCAACACTTTTTAAAGTTAGTAAATAAGTACCTACAACATAAGTTCTGACGCTATCCGAGCGGTAAGTCGGTTTAAATTAAAATCCCGCCTTTCATCCCCTTCTTGGGTTTTGAGAAAGTTTTTATTTCAAAGGAGAAGGAATCTTTACAAGCCGGAACTTCATAAGGGACTCTGAAGGAATGGCATGTCAGTTTCGGTGCTCTTTTCAGTATTCTAGAATCTTCAGTTTAGTTCGTAAGTTCTCTGTTAATGATTGTTAAGATTAAACGAAATATTTATTACACACTATTCTTCAAAACTGTGTACCAATTCTAGAAGACAGGTCATTGAAAATAATTAAATGCGTAATAAAGCCAATAAAAATAACTTTCACACAGATACTCAAATCTCATAATAATATTTCTAACGTACAAAGAAACTTAACACTTATTCCTTACACAGTACAAAATAGTATAAGCTACATAACTTTACATTTTTCGCTAACATAAAGCAAGTTACTTTCCTCCTCATCCTACTATTAACAAAACAATATCCTTATCCCAAAAAGACAATACAATACATAACAAGCTCCTATTATCTACTTACAACGTTACAAAAGCCAATCGATACTGTCGATACTTCAAATTAGCCAACCAAAACAAATAGCCAATCGGCTATACGTAAACAATAAACAAGACAAATTAGCCAACAGCCAAGTAGTTGGAGTAATATCCAACAATCTTGCGGTTGCAAGTATAGAAACTTTGGTGTCGAGATTTGCGACACCTTTGGATATCTGAGCTGTGTGGTTTGTATGTAATATTGTGTTATATCTGTGACAATATTGTACTACAAGTTTTGTTTGAAATACAATAAAGATAGACTAAGTAATTCACACACACATAAGCTACCTACTCTTTTGGGAGTGCGTCAAATAATTTAAAAAATACTAAATAATATGCAATGTAAACTCATTTCTTATTTTTTACAAGAAACCTTACGTTAAAAAAATTGAAGGAGTTCAATTTTTTGACAAAAATAAAATTAATTTAAGAATAAACTTGTACAAAATATCACCCAATTCTCACACCTGAATCATTTGATCAAAACTTTTTAAATAATAAAAAATAACTTTTTTCACACTCCTTTAGAAGCTCTGTAAAAAGGGCCTGAATCCCTTGTCCTACTAGAGTAGGAGACGTACATTCATTTTACTCATGGCTTTTCTTTAGAGAATTCAGACGGTAGGCTCTTGTGCCTTTTTAAACCCTACTTATAGCTTTTTTAAAATGGACTCCACCATGATCCAACCGACATCTCTTTAATTCATACCAATGTTAATCGTTATAGGAATAGCTGCAGCAGTGGGAATATTCTAAAAATATTTCAGATGACATTATAATAAATGTTTCAAACATCTATTCTGTAAGATTTATATCAAATTTGTCCTTTGTCGTTAATTGCCTTCAAGTAAAAATAAGCCTTTTAATTTTGCATAAAAATGACTATTCATCAGTCTTCGTCCTACTATTGTATCCTAATTATTGTAGTAAGAACACCAAAAAATTGTTTATTTTCTAAATTAATTATTAATCGTTAATTAAAAAACAGTATTTTCGTAGTGTGTACCTATATAAAATTATCAAAATCTCAAAAGATATTTGTAAACAAGGCACCCAGGATTCTGCGAAGCTAACTAATCCGCAATATTCCAAATAAAATTCCTCGAAGACATTGCTAGCTTAAGGCTTCTTTACAGACTCATTGCAGAAAATAAACACACAGAATAATAATATTAGAACGAAATATTCTAATTCTATTTAAAAGTATATAAATTAGATGTTTTCTACGCTTCCACGGAAAATTGAAAACAAATCTTTTGTTCTAAAACTGGTTCAGAAATAACTCCATACCTATTTACGACCTGTAAATTGGTTCTGACCTATGTCAGAAATAACTATTTCAATATGACGACAGCTTACATTTTTCGTAAACCAACACTACTCAGTACACAACATATAATATAATATTCTTAAAACCAAATAACCTTTAAATGTTAATACTATACACACCGTATATAAAAGATCCCTTTAAAAACAAATTTGCGTGTCCGTAGGATTAAGGCCCGTTATATTCGCAAGAAGTCACTTAAGACTAAACTGAATGAGATTCAAAACTCAAAGCCGAAAGAAAACAAATAAAAAGCTCTTTAATATATCCCGGGGAGCGCGTAACTTGTAAAATTATGTCGTGAAGGCTTTAGATGGGTGTTAAAGGAAGAAATGTTTGCACTGTAGCTAAGTCCAGAGTCTGGTAATTAGTTATCTGTTTACATTGCTTCCAGCGACCTGTAAATTGGCTATATAACTGCAGTTAAGTCTCCCAAGAGATAGCCCACTGTGCTTTACATATAGTCAATATTGTTGCTGTAAATAATTTTCATAGTTTCTTAAGGTATTACGGTAATGAACTCAATTTTCTTTAGAATTATGTTTGTGTATTTAAAGCTTTCTGGTAGTACCTAATTATGTTTTGCATTACGTAGAGTTTTATCATATTATGATATTAAATTAAGCTAACCGCCCTTCTTTCTCGGTATCATGAAACAATTTAGGATGAATGTGCCCAATAACTCACTAAAGGAAAAGGTTCACACACCCACGGCATACCGCATAATACAGAAGTAGGTAAATTAATTTATATTTCATTACTGGCTCTTACCTTTCGCCCACGCTCATGCGCGAGTGAAACACCTGCCAGAGGCAAGCTGATCGTTCCTAAGGTAATATTCAGTTAACATGCGAATAAACAAAACTAAACCAATAACCAATACCGTGTATTGACAACCATTGCCACGTTCTAATCTGGTTACAAAAATTATGGACGCATTCCGAAACATATAGCCGTGTGACAAATCGAAACCATAAATCTCCTGAACGGCCCAAACCTTACCGTTATAAATTTAGAAATGTGCCCCAAAAACAAATTCCGTGACGCAGAATGACAGTGATCGGATCGATTGACTACTTCAGTTTACGAGTTAAAATGGAGTGTGGATAATATTGATTACGGTTAAATATAGATGTCGAAGGCTATTGATATATTTAACTGCCATATTTTAGTCTTGATGTATGTATGAATATTTAATTGGTTTGAAACGGCGACTGCTGAAAGCAAGCGTGACCAAACAGACGAGGTTCTAATGTTGAATATGCCCTTTCCGACCAATTCCTTAATGGAAATTACAAGATACTGGGTAAATGCTCTCAATCAATGCTTTATTATGATACTAAGCTCTACGTAAATAAGAGAAAGTAGGTTGGAAGGAAAGAATGGGGAAAGACTGACCAAATTAGAACATTTATTCAGTTCAATAACATTTCACATTCCACATAAATACCACATTTCATTACTGAAAGACTTGCAAGAGCTTGTAAGGGAAACGTATTTGTACGGAATTTTTTTAGTCGTAAATTCATATTTTACTATAACCGGGCATTACGTAAGATACCAGCGGCGAATACTCCGCAATATTTGAGTTTCGACGATTTCATTCTCGTTTTATAGGTGCGAATAAATTCTACAGTACGAAAAGCACTACCAGCCAACATCTGTTTATAGTGTTAGGCTAATATTAGCCTTATAACTTCACTTTAGAGTTCAATTTGAATCGTTGTCGATGTACGATTTACAACCATTGCTAGAATATTTTTTGACAAATTATTTCATCCCATTTACTTGACAAAGTTATGTACGATAAAAGTATTATGTTTATTTTTAACGTTAATAAAACGGTACAGTGCTGGTTTCAGAGTTAATTATAAATACGGAGTTTTTGACGAATCGCGTTCATTTTACGTTATTAATTATGTTTCGGGAAATCTTTACAAAAAGGATAACAGGTTGTTATCCGTACGTATTCCCCTGAATTCATATTTAGCTTTATTTATGAATGAATAAATTATGAAACGAATTAAGTGTCCATATTTTCCCATGAATGTTCATATTTTTTATAGAGCGAGATTACCAAATATGTATAACATTTTTTGAATTATTTGATATAGTTGTATAATGGTTATTAAATAAAATTCTCGTTCAATTCAAGTTTTTCTTTTTTAATTATAATTTGAATTTCAGAAAACAGAACTAGTAAAGTTACTATTTAAAAATTAAGAGATGACGCTTATATGTTTCAATTTAGAATTAAGCAAAATTTTATCTGAATCATTCTAATATTTGTATGAGTAACAAACATCTAAATAATAAAATCTGTACAGACACTGAACTAATTTGTTTTCAATCAATGCTACAGCTTATCTTGCTATTAACTTCAACTCTAAAGCCGGTAGCTTCCAGCTAACTGTTAACCGGACAAACTTGAAATTATATCCGGAGCTTATTCTGGATAAAACGCAATTTTACAGCTTAAAACCTGTCACCGCTACTTTACCTTAAGTGAAAAAGTACTTTCATGCAATTGTTTTTAACTAGTGATCGCCTATTGGTCGAAAATTGAATATAACCATCATATACATAAACAAAAGAATATGCGTGTGTCTATTAATTCCATTTCGTTGTAAATAGTTTGCAAATTCCGATGACGAAAATGGAGGCCCGTTATCACTTATTAATCTTTTAGGTAACCCGAAACGTGCAAACCATTATCTTAATAACTCAGGCCCCGGAATCACAGACACAATAGAAAATCTATTGTGTCGTGGCCCGATCGGGCCGTTCGGGGCTCAATGGGTGAAAACAATGTTAGAGTGTGTAATATTTTAACATAAACAGCATTTTTAAATTATCCTATTACTGCCAAAAGTTGTATGAAATATTTTGAAAATCTAGATAATACAACAACAATATCATAAGAAAAAGCATAATATCTAGACGCAAACAGCACATATACATTGTTAAAATCAAACAGAACTTACTAACACGTACCTTTTTAAAACACAATAGCAAAAGTTCAAGAACATCGTTGGAGTTGGCAAAATATCTCTAGAGTTAATCGGAGTCATTTAAGCGAACGTTTTTGCAATTTGGCCTGATGCTGCTTCAACAAAGTTTTTGACGTACCTTCGATTAAAGAAAATCACAACGGTTTAAGTTAGTATTGCGTTCAAGGACTTTGTAAAATAAGCCGAGTTAAAAAAATAATGTCAATTGTATTAAAAAGAAAGAAATGGTTAGATTGAATAAGTAAGAGAAAGTGCGCAAGTAATTACTGTATACCATTGTTAATTACTATTAGCATTGTAACGATTTAATCGTATAATTATAAAAAGAAACCTCTCAATGTGTGCTGAAATTATCGAATAAGTTTTTATAAAGTTTTCGGCGCTAATTGATTGATAAATAATTTATTAATGTATAGCGAAACTTTAAACCAGTACCTACCAAAATAATTCTGAGAACCGTATCAAAAATTTCCTTTGGGTTTTTAAAAATGTGCATTAATTGAAAGCCGATATGGTTCACCAGAAATCCATCGAGAGACTCAACAAACAAACATCTCATATAACTCGATAAAATACATCTTTCACTGTTTTTGCCAATATTTACCATTCGTCTTTGAGCTTTAAATCCTCTTACAATAAAGTTATTTTTAAATATTCAATAAAAGTTTAGGCCGGGTTCAAGTCGTTTTTGTCTGATTTTCCGACGATTAAATTAAGGCTTTTGTTCCCGTTACGCCTTGTACTCTTCCCTTTGTTTTCATTCCAACAAAAGACGCACCTTTCAAAAGGAAATCTAGTAACCGTGTTATGTAAATTAGAAACAGGAGAGACTTCTCTACATTGTGAAGCGTTGTGGTAGGTAGCTAAAATAATTCATAATTTTGTCAACTGCAAAGTAATATCACACATTTGTATGTGTCATTTTTATTCTTCCTGTATTCCCGCTACGTTTCTTTATGATTTTTCCTCGTTTTGATTGTGTTCGAAGAAATGGAGACGCTGGTGCTCTTTTGAACGCAAACCGAGAACTGAATGACAATTTAAATTGTGAATGCAACATGTTTCTTGGAATATCTGGTTTATTGTGTTACAAGTGAATATTTTAAGACAAGGTCAAGAATTTATCGCTGAGCCAGACATAGAAAATTGTTTTTTAAGCTATTTTTAATCACCAAATACCAAATACATAAATACATCGGTATTCTAATGTTTCCTCAGAAAATGCGCAATCGAAGCTGCATGAACAAAACTAGTAGATATTCATTATAACTCACTTTCAAAACATTTTTGACCACAATCTCTACAGAAAAGTTAATAAATTGTCACGTGATACCAAATAAAATATAATCTTTAGTATCGTTAAGGTAAGCTCAGCCAGCTACATACCACAGCGCGATTCGTGTGTGCATAACAAAGTATTCGCTTTTATTGGTGTAATATACGCGAGCACTCAATTCACTTCGTACTGGAGCCTTAATGAAATTTTTTCTGATTACTGCCTATTCGTGAATCTACTCGTTACCCTATTTTCATTAAAAATGTACGAGTTATGATAAAAATTGGGTTGGAATTGAAATTGCGGGCATATTTTGTGTTATTATTGAACTTAGGAGGTTATATTATCGAGTATGTAATAAGGAAAGGTTTTCTGTATCGGCGTTTATCAGCACTTTTTAATAATTTTGTAAGCAAAAATTTACTGCGAGATCGTGCTACGTGCTACGTGGTGCTACCACATGTGCTACGTCGTAGGCTGCGCGATAGTAGCAGATATTACATATTTTACCATATCATCATCTAGCTAATTAATAACTTAATTAAAACAAAATCTTTCAACAATTCAAACGTAGAAAAAAATATAAATTAAAGTTATATTAAAAAAAAGACGTGTGGCACTCGGGGACTGCTGGTAAAGCTATTGCATGCTACGCCTTCAAGCCACACCTCCGCGCCCGTCGGAGTGGGGAGCATGAGGTTTTTCGTTACTAAATTTCTGGATTCGGTCCCCGCGCTCAAGGCCCGCGATAGAAGTTATGCAATAGCTTAAAAATTGACAAAGTTTTTGTGGTTTAAATTAATGTCATGTTAAATAAAATAACCTATAATATATTCAGGAGCTATGCCATAACTATTTCACGACGTAGTACATTAACCCAGCTTAACTTTCTACGTATTTTCTTCTTAAGCCTTAGTAATTAATCACGTCCCACAATACCTATACATCAAACAACATCAAGTCCTGAAACCTGATTTTGGAGAAAACAAAGGATTTTCTTTTTGAAATATAATACAGGTACATTAACAAGTTGTGTAAAAAGTTTTGTATATTTGTGTTAGTGTAGAAAATATGTTACCAATGAAATAGAGACTGAGATGGGCACGAAAGGAAAATAGTTCTTGGAATTAACGGGAACTTCTCTACTTATCAACAAATTGTAAGAATGAATTTTTATATATAATTTTTAATTTATTGACTTTACCAAGACTACTTTTGTTTCTAACATCGCGTAAAAAGTGTATTAATATGTCTATTAAGTTTGTGAGCTGCAAAAGTGCGTTTCATGATCTACAAACAAATACGAAACCAATAAAGATAATAAGTTACCATCGATACTAAAGTAACATCGAAATTTATAAGATAAAATCGTTAGTACTAACCACTAATACGCGCGACCCTTACACCGACTGGATCATAAATACCGCAATATCGTGATAAGCTCTGGTAAAAGAAAGGGATTTCACTCCAAGTTTTCTGAATAAATTTCTAATTTAATAGATCTCTACTCGCTATCTAGTAGATGTTCAATTAGGGACACTGAATTAATTTAACATTTTGTTTAGAGAGTAAGCAGATTATTTATTAACGGGAAAGTCCAAATTGTTTGTGAGGATGGACGTATGTATGTATTTTACTCTTTCACGAAAAAACTACTCGACGGATTTGGATGAAACTTTACAGTAATATAGATTATGATACACAAGAAAATATTACTAAAGATAAGAATCACATGAGCTATAGAAGTACTTAATTTTGCCCGCGGGTGAAACCGCGCAGCACCGCTTGTATTATAAAACAACCAGTCGCAAATGAGGAGTATTTTATATTGCAGAGAAGAAAAGATAATTCTTTAAACTAGAGCTGGTCGGTTTACTTGCCAATTTATTGTGAGAAGCTTATGTCTAGTTGTGCTCAATGACCGGTAAACTATCAGAGTTAAGCACTTTTAAGCGCAGTCTATCCATTGATGGGTGAACGCTTAGTATTATGGCCTAACGGTTCCTTCTCCAAGTTTCTTAGAGCATATAATATGAAGATTTATTTAGGCAAATATCATGAAGCTGAAAGGCTTTTTGGTTTGCCTGTAGTTCATCTATTTTCATTACTCCATTGGAATCGTTGTCCTTTATATGCTAAGAGATTGTTACAATGTTATGAATAAAAACAATTGCTTTTTAATAATTTGAGCATCAGTCAGCTTAATAATTTTTACTATTTTTTAAACAAGCGCTTTTTGGTCTTGTTTATTCATGTTACCAATAGAAAATAGCCTCATAAATCTTTATCGATTTCCAAGGTTTGTGAATGTTAACCGCGAAATTATTTATGCATCATTGCATAAAATTGACTCATTTATAACAATTAATACACTGTAATGAAATATAACACAATCATAATCTTAACAATCGTTATTCTGTACTGTCCCACTTTCAAACTAACAATTCATTTCGATCACGTACACCAATGAAGCGCTTTCTATTTGATGTTTTGTGAACGTAACTCAACGGTTTGTCCTTGTATAGATGCTTTATTACGCTAATAATCCAGATGGAATCCTACCTTAATATTAATATTGTCTTGGGATGTTTACTTTCGGAAATAGAACTGAAGTTCAATGTCGAGGGTATTTGATAAAGTATGTATTGAGAATATAATAAAATCTCTCGACGTTTTTCCGAATTCGAATAAAGACGTTCTATAAATGACAAGTCGCATTACCGATGGATTCTTTCGATGTCGCCGTTTTATTATGAACGGCATATTTTGTAACAACAAATTTCAATTAGTGCCAGATATTTCTAAATATTTAAGTACTTATTAAAAAGCTCTTCGATCTTCATGTATGTAATGTTTTTAATTGCAATGATTGTAATGCTTAGTATTTATTTATAGCTCCATAAGAAGCTGTCTTCGAAACATATTTTCCTTTAATATTTCTTCGTAGGACGCTGTACAAACAAATGAAATAAATAACCCTTTCATTCACTTCTGTGTATTGAAAGAAAGGCTTCGCGGCGTCGCGTTTCTTTGTGTGATAATAAAACTATTCCTCTTTAAGAAATGTGGAGAAAATACAACCAATTATGAAGAGTGGCTAATGGAATCCAGGTCGAGGTTTTTCTTTATATCCTTAGTGTGTTGTTTTTTCTTAAAGACAGAGAATGATGTGGTTTTGGATTTGAATTTTTACGACGTTTTATGTAAGGTTTTATGTTAGTTGCTGTGTGAAATATAAGTATTTAGTATAAGTACAATATGGAAGAACTGAAAAAAGAACAAAATCTTGGAAATTGTTGAATATAAGTAATTTTTCACATAGTTTTCGTTTAAGCCACCTAAATTTAGATTATGCGTAAGTAAAAGTAATATATTTTTATTTTTATCCAAAATAATACATCTGGCTCACATCCCCCTTGGGGACAGAACATCAATTTATGTGAGAGTAATACATAATATTGCAAATGGAATTAGGTTAATAAGAATTTTTAGGTCAATTGCTTATTAAATGTTTTATATCAAAACGTGTCTTAATCGTATTATTTAAAAACACTTCAAGAGACGCGCCTGCATGTGTTAAGGCAGTAACCAAGTATATTATAAGACACATAAAACTGAAAGAATATAATAAATTCGATTGCTCTGGCGGGATCACGGGTGGCTGAATTGGTCAGGCGTCCACCCCGGATTGATGGAAAGACGCAGGTTCGAATCGCCTTGTCATCGAATTTTTTCTATTCTTAAAAAATTTATACTAGTTCAAACATTCAAAATTCCAAAAAACGTGAAAGTATTTCATAATATTCATGATCACATCATAATCAGAATTAGTGATCTCCAAATGGACATTGCAATTTGCAGAGTCAGCGTATCTATGTCTTTTTGAAAACAACATTATTGCAGTAAAGTTTAGGCTGAGCCTGTTCAATTTAATTTAATAAATGGCCTCTCAGCAATTCTTTATCCCGTCAAGATTTAATGGGGCTATATCCCAAATTTAATTAAACTCGGATAAGTATTAAGACCTTAAAAGCGACAAAACGTACAATTTTAAAGACTGTTCGCTTTAGAAGAGGTTTCATATTTTCATCTATCTTTTTATTAAATTATTTTTAATTCAATTACTTTTTTCTAGTTATTATATAAAAAGTAGTGCTGAAAACTATTTAATTATTATTTTATTTAATAATCACTTCATAATCTTTGGTGCTTTTCACGTTGCACTAAATTGAGAAGATTTATCTTAAAGTAGTAAAAAATTACTAACAAATGAGTGTAGTTTAAAATCAATAACTAAACATCCCAGTATCAATATTTTTGTTTTAATATCGACAAGACTTATTTTAGAAGAGCTTTTGAATCATATTACATAGCAATTAAGTACCACCGGTTCGGAAAGCAGTTGCTGTAACGATGTGATTAATTCCGTTGAGTCTTTGATTTAATTTAAAGCACAGTTGGTATTTTAAATTCGTATATCAAACCATACTTGCATGGAAAATTTTATCTTATATACACTCATGATTTATACAACAAAGCTGAATAATTTGCCTGTTTAAACGCGCTAATCTCTGGAACTACTGGTCCGATTTGAAAAATTCTTACGATTTTAGATAGCCCATTTATCAAGGAAGGCTATAGGATTTAAGATAGCCCATTTATCAAGGAAGGATATATTATCACGCTAAGGCCTACAGGAGCGGAGCCACGC
Organism: Colias eurytheme; assembly: GCA_907164685.1. Taxonomy (NCBI): domain Eukaryota; kingdom Metazoa; phylum Arthropoda; class Insecta; order Lepidoptera; family Pieridae; genus Colias; species Colias eurytheme. The sequence continues at coordinate 6,501 of CAJQZN010016269.1, read as the reverse complement.
GGGCGAAACCACGGGGCGCAGCAAGTATACAATAAAGCTGAAGAATTTGTGTGTCAAACAAACATCCAAAGCATTCATAGAGCATTCTAATCTTAGGGACTACTATTCCGAATTAAAAAATTCTTTCAATAATAGGATAGCCCATTTATCGGGGAAGGCTGTAGGATATAATATATTCGCTTAGATCAATAGTAGCGGAGCAATACGGGTAAAACCGCGTTGTACAGCTTGTAATTTAATGCAGTGGTGAAATAAGCTTATAACAGTTTCATGCTGACGGTTCCACGGACGATCGTTTGTTGGTAATAGAATGCTTATAGCAGTAAAAAGTGTGAAAGCAGAGTTTTTGCAACGTTTGACCTAAATTCATTTTAAACCCATTAAGGGTATGCTCATGGTTCAAAGGATACACGATATTATGAAGTTAATAAAATTATTAGTCAATATTGTATAGAAAGAAATAGATGGCCTGGATATTTTATTATATCTTTTTGTTTCAAGTTCTTTTAACAGTTTAATTAGATTGTAATTAGACTGTAATTAGTCAGCTGTATGGAGAACTTCAATTGCAAGGAGAGATTACTATTAGGTAATATAGGTAAATATGTTTGTAAATAATATGTTTCTGCAAAAATCTACTCATATTTAGGTATTACAAGAGTCTATAATAATCGTCATTGATGCTTCACTCTTATAAGTCTATCTGGTAGATAGTGTCATTTAATTATATAGCTTTTATCAATAATATTCCAACACCAGAATAGATTTTAGTGTTAAGGAAATACATACCTTTGGTCACTGCCTTCATCCGCTTCCATCATTTTCATTTATAATGATTTCATATATACATAACATGATGAACCCATAGATTCGTCATGGAGTCTTTTTTCCTCTAAATTTTATTGTAAATAATATTATACAAAGTACATAAGCAGCTTATTTAGCGAATTACGGAATCCATACAGTGTAACATTGGAAATGCCCAAATTATAACTAAACAGATTGAACATAATATTTACAAATTGAGGGATCAAATAAATGCGATATATTTTGTGTTTGATGTTTTATGAGATTTATAAAGGAAATATACTTACCAAAATCATTTAACATTTTTAAAAATTTGCATTTTCTATACTATAATATTATAAAGTTGAAGAGTTTGTTTGTTTGAACGCGCTAATGTCAGAATCTCCTGGTCCGATTTGAAAAATTCTTTTGGTGTTAGTTAGCCCATTTATCGAAGAAAGCTATAGGCTATATATCATCACGCTAAGACCAACAGGAGCGAAGCACTGCGGGTAAAACCGCAGGACACAGCTAGTTATACATAATATATATGATGAATATAAGAGACAAGTTTTTTTCCACAACATGCTTGCTCAGAAATAACACATTTAATATTAATTAGCAGTTCTAATTGAGCGTTCTTCTATTTATATCAACTTTGGTTCAATATGAATGAACGAGCTTAACAACACTGACCTTTAGCATACATTTTGTCGTTTGTTGAGTCGTCTAATAAATAATGATCCAGGATATAAAGTGAGAGGTCAAAGGTCAATAGGTATTATGAGTTTTATTTCATATTGTATGAATCAATGTACAAGTGCTGCCCACGGCTTAGCATTATAAATTAATGATATATGCAAACGGTATGTTTTAAGTTTAGTATGTTTGTGGCTTCGTGTTACGAAACGGATGAACCAATTTGAGAGCAGGTTGTATCTATGGAAAGTCTTATGCATGAATTAACTATCGAACATATTTTTTTTAGTGATTTTTTTTATTTTTTTTTAAGATAAAGTCTTTATCTACCTACCTTCTACCTTCTCTCTTGTAATTTATAAGTTGTTGTGAAACTATTCAATAAATAAACGGTATTTTATATTTTCATGCCCCTAAAAATCAGCGTGAGTAAGAGCAATTATTATGCATAATTAAAAAAAAAGCTGACACAACAAAATAAGTAAGTCCTTTGTTTTACTCTACTACAATTTAGTATTGTATTGGTATAAATTAATATTCTTATGATCATCAATACAAACTAATTGAAAAATACTATACATATACTGACATCGTTTCTAGGCCTAAGGATCAATATTTTATCTAGTACACGAGGTACTCATAAAGCAATTGAAAAAATACACATCCAATTGCTAGTTTAAATAAATAATAAATAAAAACTAGGTCGTCATAAGAGCTATTATAGGTGTTTGCAATAACTTCCGTGTTATATAAAAATCTATTTAATCACGCATCCTTATAACCTACGATATTAATTACAGTGTATAGGAAGCCAATAAAAAATGGGTCAGGATAATGTTGTTAGTAGATTATGACCACGGTTTTGCCCATGTAGGCGATCCCAATAACTAAGTCAATTATATTATACTAGCTGTGCCCGCGTGGCTGCTCCTGGTGGTCCTAACGTGATGATATAATAATATAACTAATTCTAACTAACATCGAAAGAATTTTTCAAATCGGACCAGTAGTTCCTGAGATTAGCGCGTTCAAACAAAAAAACTCTTCAGCTTTATAATATTAGTATAGATAGTACGTTAATACACGGTTATTACATGTTACATCTACTATTTATCGTCACTCCAGCTATTAGTGAAGTTAAAAACAATAAGAGAGTGAAAAACATAGGTACTAACAAGTTTTTGAAAATAGTAAATACACATTTTGTCATTGTATGAATAATAAATGCACCTATATAGCTGACTATAAAATGCATCAAATTTGTCAAATGAGAGTAAGAAAAGGATAACATAACACATGAAATTAATTAAAACTAGATTAGAATCCCAGAATGAAAAAAAAAAACATATTTTTAATTAAAACACATAGTTTTAACTGCAACCAAAACACTGCTCCCATATTTATACGAAAAATATACATTAATCACAAAATAATAATTCGATACAATAATACCACAAAAATATTTTAAAGCTAATTTATTGTGCAGTTATTTTTCCCAAACGCAGCTAAATAAGCGCAACTTTAAACGATGTTTACCACAACACAGATCCACAAAACAGCTCTTAAAGTTACTCATTTGTGTTTACTGCTGGCCACAGCTTATTAGCTGAGATAAGACTTCAATTCTAAATACAATGCACGAATAAACTGGCCTCGAAACGTTTTAACTTCTGTGAAATGGAAAACTGGATTGTCAAAACAGAAACGTAAATAATAAGCCATGGTTCTTTTGTTTGTTGAGCAAAACTACACCACATGTTATTAAAGATAACGTTTTCGTACGATCTTACGCACTAATGAGCTTCGAAAAAATACATAAACAAATTATATTTCAATAGAAATTAAGTACTATGCTATATTGGCTATACTATAGAAATAGCAATGCCTATGTCATGGAAACTAGAGTAAACTAGACAATACATACAAAGACTATTTTAATCACTATGATCCTAACAAAATATTTTTTAGTTCAAACCTAAGTAGTAAGCGATCAAATTAAAAAATGTGTAGCATATATATAATATTTCGAAACACTATATTAAAAATAATAATATAACCAACATAAATCGACCGATCTTAAAAGACCTAACATCACATTTCATTTCAATGTTTCAAACGTTTTAGTATAATATCCAATTATTACATTACACAGCACATGCACATTAAAACTATACCGTAATTAACGAAATGAATTCCAACTCAATACCCAAGAACTTTCCATGAAACCCGCATTACGAAATTATAATTCAAAAATTACGCTGTTTCAACTCTACAGAGCCAACTCCGTCATTTCACACTTACAACGTGCAAAAGTACAAGATGAATGTTTAACAATAAACGTTCATTTCTTTATTTTAGTATTGTTCTCGGATCATAAACTGGCGGAGTCGTATTTCTTCGTTTACTTGAGATTTCATTCCCAATTTTATGCGTCGTTTTGCAATAAAATTTCTATATGGTAATCGATACGGTGCTTTTATTACTGAGTTATGACAGTCGTTTATCAAAATATGCATAAATATTTGGTGAATTGATGGATCGAACGATTCGTCTGCTGAAGACAAAAGATAAGGGACGGTTTGGATGTTTTATAAATGAGGAAGTTGCAGATAACAAATTATTTACTACTGGCCGTTTGAGCCTGTTCCTTTTGGGATAAAAATAAAGCGTATAGTCAGGATAAAATATGGCGATGTAATTTAGCTTTATCTAACGAAAGTTTAAAAAATTCATAGGCTAGTTTATAAGTTTATCCACAACAAACACACACAATTCAATACAAAAGGCAAATATTATTTATTACCATATAGAAATTTATTAAATAGAAATTTGTTTTTTATTATGTCCCAGTATAGGTTAAGTTTTAATTTTATTGATATTTTTACGATAACAAATAAAATAAACAGAATAAACAAAGCATTTCCCAATGTGTTTACGAGAGTAAATTTGTTTTATTTACAGAATGTTCCTCGAGTTGTCGAAGATTCTTATATGTTAACGGACTCTGATTGCTCTGACGAAGAAATGTAATCTTTATAGGCACCAAATTAATTATGATTTTTTCGCGCATTTTGAATTATTTTTAAATTTTGAGAGAAAATTTAACACATGTGACACGTTATAATCATAATTCTTAATTAGTTTAGAGCGCTGAAAGAAAACTACTTGAACCAATACATTCTTCAGATAGGTTGGAGTTTGAATCTATGAAAAGCCTCCTCAAAACTAACATAAATTGCAATATTTTTTATATACTTATTAGTTACTTTCTAAACGTTTTTCAATATATAGTGCTTTTAATGAAACAAATTCCGTTAAATATATTTGCCTTAACTAAAAAAACACCCCACCCAAAAAAATATATTAGGTGTCAACGTATACAATGCAAGTATTTCTTAGATGCACTGCTAAATGACTAAAAAAATAAAATTAATTAGGCTAGCACGTTCAGAAAATTTTTCTCCCATAAAAAACTGAGTCCACTTTTTTCGAACTCCGTACCGCCCATAATTTTCTTCCTTGGATATTACTTTAATAAGGAAACGCTTGGTTGGAGGTTTTCCTTAGATTTATGCCTTTTTAAAATCGTAAAAAAGGGTCTTAAAATGTTTAAAGGACATCAATTTCTATATGCCACAAAAAAGATTGAAAAATATAGACGCCATAGTAACTTTCAGTCATAGCTCGTAAAACATCATAATTTTATTGAAACAGATCGTAACTTATGCTTTCTTTAAATAATTATTAGAATGATAATAGTAAAATTCAACGCGAAATTAAAATACTTACGACGACATGACTGGTACAAAACGTTTATACAATTATATTCTTCAAACTACTTGGCACTTCGTGATATTAGTCATGGGACGCCCTAAAACCCTAATAACATTATTTTATTATTTTCTTCAAACTTAGCACTTAGTTATATTAGTCATATAACGCCCTAAAACCCTAATAACATTAACTTCGCATTATTATATTTCCGCTATTAATCTACGCAAAAACAACAAATAGGTATGTCCACGCGTATAATTCTCCAAGTACGTCATGTTACCAAATCAGAAGAGCAATTTCATTAGCGTAACCAGGTTATACCCGGCTCTCGACGAATTAATTGTTTCGTACAATTTTTGTTGCTTATGATTTTTTGTGCTTGGCACTGATTGGAGGTTGATGATAAATTAATTATTGTGATTGGTAAGGGACGGAATAAGGAATTAAAATAATATAAAAAACAGATCACAATGATCAATTTTTCTATCCTTTAATAATTTCTCATTTATTACGCATTTTTTTTTTTTGAGAAATAAATATCTTAAACCGTAAATGCTCTAAAACTTAATTTCAAAAGGGGTGGAGTAATTAATGGTGAGGTAATAAGTACGTCAATATATAATATTATTATATTATATAGATAATGTAGACAAAGATGTAATGCTTTCATGAATTGTGTTAATTTGGGCAAAATTTTCACCAATTCTGGTTCTCTCTGTTGTTAGCAATGCTACTCAACTATAGTCCATGTGGAATCACACGCCTTATAGATGCATTTCTCTTCTAATGCATTGATCGATTTTCTTGACGCGCGTGTAGTTTTCTGTGCATTCCCTTGATGAGACTACTTTTTGTTCTTCCTTATCAAATACACTGTACTAGAAAAATAAATAAAAATTAATTCATTATACCTACACACTACAAATATAGATTTACATATAAATTAACGATAGAGCTGTTTAACTTTAACTTTAAAACTTTATTAAAAACTTTATTAAAAATTTATTAGGATCGTTAATATGCATTATAATTTTTTACCTTAGGTATTCTTTCTATATATTCCTTTTTTTTTATCCAAAAGACATCTTATGCGTAAAGGCTTACATGAATATTTTCAGATAATGTTAATTACATTTGTTGTTAAATGGACCAACTATTGTAACTTTTCCTATACTTTAGTATAAATCATCTTGTCTTATATACAGGGTTACAGGTTAAGTCGACCTATTCCTGTTAAGAGCG
>CAJQZN010016268.1:0-16903 GCA_907164685.1 Colias eurytheme | reverse complement strand
AATTTGTACCATTTAAATTTATGTCACACTTGCCTCGGCTGACCTTATATGTAATTCATATATAATTATGTAGAAGCACGTATCCTCCGGGTACAAGACTGTTTAGAGTGGCATTACCACATATTTTGGTCTTGGGAGTGAATGGCTTTCAGGACATTTTCCCATTGGTCGCCGTTGCCCAGCCAACACATAAGCCAGATCAGATAGTAGCGAAAATATACCTACCACAATAATCAGTGTCAAGTTTTATTACTTTTGTATTAGGCACAGCTGACGTTATTGCTTTATTTTGAATAAGAGAGTTCATAATTTAAAATAATGTTGTAAGCTTACTAAATTCTGTATAAAGTTCGTGGTATTTTTTCAAGCTGAATAGTAATCAAGAGTAGAATCTGCTAAACAAGCGATATTCAAATAAAAGTAATTGAAACAGCTATTATCTGCACAGTAGCTGAAGTTTTTGCATTGTCCTGTATAACATACCTATTCAAGCAAAGCAGTTAAACAGCAAAACGCTGAATAGTAGACGAAATATTTTCTTTAAGCTGGATAGTGTACGAAATGGTACTAATTTATTCAGATGCTGAATATTTTAGATTTTTTCTTCTTTACACAGCTGACTTCTGCATAATTGTAAATAAACTCTTTGTATTACCTACCTAACTTATAGCGCTATAAGCGCACAATTGTCTTATGTTCAGCTTAAAACAATATCAGTTACAAATGTGGATATCTTAAGCAGCAAATAACTGATTAGTTGAAGATATTGTATGTTTGTATCCAGATATTTCACCATTTTGTGACAAAACTGATATAATTCTGTCGTATCAACAATATTATGCCTACCCAAAAAATAATAACAAAAGCGTAAATAATTCATGGAAAAAAAGAAAGAGAACGGGAGTAATAAGAAGAAAGTGTTCACGAGAGTATGTAAAGATAAAAATAGTATTTATGCAGTAATAGAAAAAGGGTTTGACAACTGATACAAATAGGCACGGGTCAAGTGCGACCAATACAGTTGAAGAGGGTTCTGTACACGATGATTGTGCATCACCATCAGGATTAGTGATTCAAACAAATAGACCCGCGGGTCCAACTTTAGGTGCAGATAACGAGAGTTATACAATATATTATATGTGTGACAACTTTGCATTTCAATCACAATTCATAGACTACAATTTGATAGTGATACAAGTTCTACTGATTTGGAAGAAAACTCGGAATTTAATAAAAATTCTTTTAATGTACAGTTGTTAGGTGTTCCAGTCAGGCTGTGGTAGGATTGCAGGGTTCTTGCAAACTATCACTATCATACCTATCATACAATCGATTACCTACGAATTTTCTTTGAAAGTTGTTTTTCGTAGAAGAAAACTTGCTAACTGAATGTTGATGCTATAAATTATAAAAAAGCATAATAATAGTAGTAGCACTATATCACATTTTATTGCCATTAATTATAATTTAATATAGCTATTTTATGTTGAATAGTTTTTACAATAATCTTAATTACAATCTCAATTATCTTTATTTACAATAATCAATTATCTTTTTTTTCTGAGTTTTTGCAATCAATCGCCTACAATCCACAATAAAAATAATAAATAAATAAATAAAAATCGTTTATTTAGTACTAAGTAATACATAACACAATACAATTTGAACTCGACGATCGCCTCAACTAGGTATAAACCTGTGCTAGAGGCGACCGACGCCTTCCACACAAGACATAGCCAGTATAGTACTGCACAAAAAATGAATAACTAAATTAATAAATATTATAAATTTACAATGTAAATGTTTTGAATTTGATAAAAAATATCAATTTAATTTTCAATTGAAATTTTCCTCACGTATAGAAATTTTCCTTTCTTATGGAAATTTTCCAGCTTATAGAAATTTTCACTCTCTCTCTCTCTCTCTCTCTCTTCAGCCTTTATCCGTCCACTGTTGGACATAGGCCTCTCCTAAGGCACTAAGGAAATTTTCACGACTTATGGAAATTTTCCCGACTTATGGATTTTTCTTGCCGTATCGAAATTTTCCTCACGTATACAAATTTTCCTGACTTATACAAATTTTCCGGGCTTATAGAAATTTTCCCGACTTATGGAATTTTTCCTGACGTATAGAAATTTTCCAGACTTATAAAAAATTTCCCGACACAGAAATTTTCCTGACGTATAGAAATTTTCCTTGTTTATAGAAATTTTCCTGACGTATAGAAATTTTCCTTGTTTATAGAAATTATCCTGGCGTATAGAAATTTTCCTGGCTTATAAACATTTTCCTGACTTATACAAATTTTCCTTATCTATATAAATTTTCCTGGCGTATAGAAATTTTCCTCTCTTATGGAAATTTTCCAGCTTATAGAAATTTTCCCGACTTATGGAAAATTTCCTGATTTATAGAATTATTTCCTGACTTATCGTAATTTTTCTGTCAATCGAAATTTCCCTAACTATTGTTAAAAGCATTTTTCTAATCTTCCTAAAATTGGAAATTTTTACGACTGATTAAAGTACCTACTACCAACCACCCACCTATTCCCACCCATATCCCGTACGCTATGCTCTCTATCCACAGGCTGCGCGTGCGCAGAATGGCTCAGTATCTGCTTTCACCAGGGCCCTGGAATTATGGAATTATTATTAATTTAATGAACAATATCATCATCATCATTTTTATTGAAAACAATATTCATATATTTTTCTTTGCCCGCGGATTCCCCTGATGTTAAATTCGCATTAGACCGTTGAGTCATTTCACCGCTGTCAAAAGTTACCCATGGCCATGTCACATTAAAACGAATAAACACACTTTCGCATTTAAAATATTACTAGAGGTCCGCCCCGGCTTCGCCCGTAGTACATATTTCGCAATAAATAGCCTATGTCCTTTCTCATATCAAAATATCTCCATACCAAATTTCATGCAAATTGTTTCAGTAGTTTAGGCGTGATTGAGTAACAGACAGACAGACAGAGTTACTTTCGCATTTATAATATTAATAGTATGGATTTATAATGTGGTACTCATTTTTTTGTAATAAATTATCCCGCTAACGCTATTGTATTTTCGTTGTTTTATTTCAAGTGAACACCCATACAATTTTGTCACGAGCCGCCTCTGGAACATCTACATGCTAAAATATGTGTTATATGGTCTTACAATTCTTACATGCTTAAATGAACTTCATTAATATTAATAAACACTATAACTAAACTTATAAATAATGAGTTGTACATGAATGACTTATAATTTGAATGAATTTCAAATTTTGTCAGTTATTTTCGTTATTTCGTCTGCCCAGCGATAAAGGGGTCTGCCGTGCTTTCTTTTGCCTTTCGGACCAGGCCAAGATATTAGGCGTAAAGTCCAACGGTCGTCCTTCACTCTGTCTATGTGGCCAGTCCAACACCATTTCAATTTAAGTGCGTATAGAGCATCCTTAAATTTTTTTTGTGTCTTATAGCGGACGTATTTTTTGACATTTAAGAATACTCCTTTCCATACTACGCTGACATGTTGTTATTTGATTTTTGATTATTTAAAGCGATATAACTTTTTAGGGTTTCCTTGAGCTGTTTATTCCTCTATTTATTTCCCGTTCATTATTTGTTTTGTCAAACGATATTTGTTTTCCCAGGTATATGAATCGACATATTCTATCGGAGTATTGGCAAGAGTGATAGGAATGATACGATGGTTTGTAATGATGTTTGTTTTACTTATATTGATGTCGAGTCCAACTCTTTTAGTATTACTAGACATGTAGAGCTCTGTTTACATTTTGTTTAAGTCTATAGCGTTGTTAGCAGTCTATAAGACGTTGCTTTGTACCAAATTTCAAGACTCTGTCGATGCGCTTGCGAGTGTCAAAAAGTTGCAGCATGCTGGCTGTATCTTTTGATTGAGTTTGTCAGAAATATATTTTTTACAGCTTCAAGAGACGATAGACAGTAGGAACCCTAAAAAAATAATAATATTCATAGTAAAGGTCGAGTTAAACATTGAAGATCTGAATAAAATAGAGCCACGAATACCTGATGTTCTTCTAGGGATTCACCTCCTCTCCATTTATATGTATAATTGTAATTTTTGTAGCATGTCCGTAGTATTCAAGTTATCAAATAATGGATAAATCAAATCTCTACTTGTTACAATTGCCGCTCAAAATTCCAAAGGTTATATTTTTTCAAATTATGCGTATTCACAAGCCTTATCACTGAACATCAACTGAACGTCGTATCATAAAATTAGCTTGAGCATCGATGTTTGTCTTTCAGAATTTTCACGATCACGGCGAAAGAGCAGCATTGTCGACAATTCATGAAATGTTTAATATTGCTGATAAACGAAATCAGCAGTAGCAGACGCTATTTTGAATTTATATATATTTACTAGCGGCCCGCCCCGGCTTCGCCCGTGGTACATATGAAAAATAGATGTTGGCCGATTCTCAGACTTACCCGATATGCACAGAAAATTTCATGAGAATCGGTCCACCCGTTTCGGAGGAGTATGCAGACTAACATTGTGACACGAGAATTTTATATATATACTAGCGGTCCGCCCCGGCTTCGCCCGTGGTACATATGAAAAATAGATGTTGGCCGATTCTCAGACTTACCCGATATGCACAGAAAATTTCATGAGAATCAGTCCACCCGTTTCGGAGGAGTATGCAGACTAACATTGTGACACGAGAATTTTATATATAAGATTTATATATTTCTTTCCTTTTCTCTACACAACCCTTGCTAATTCTATTTGAGATTTATCTTAAATTTAATTCATCTAAATTGTGAGGGATATGAAAGCCAGGCTTTAGTTTATACAAAGTACAAAAAAATTCTTCCAAATTAATGTACAATAGATGGTTATTATGGAAAAAGCGTCACACACAAGCACACGTACACAAATACATGAGCATTTATTTGTTAATTTAAATTTATTGTTGTAATCTTATTAACCTGTACATGTGTTAGATTAAATCAATAAACGAATAAATAAAGAAACAATTGAATGCACATATTGAAGTAAATATGGCCTTCTATATTTTTTGCGAATTTGGTCCTGTCGGTTCTGAATAATTTTCGAGACGTCTGGGGTTATATCAGAAAGTATGTTTAGAAGAGTATGTAACTAAACACGTGAGTCTGTCTTCCACCATGTTTGCTCTTAACCAAGTTTTAACACGTCTCAGTGTGTGTTAAATTGAACTTATGAATCAGAATTTTCTTTGTGCTCAACTTTGACATCAATAGCTAATACTCTGTAAGACAGTGGCAGCAAGTACACTCCAGAAATTGGAGTAACATTCTGTACTTTTAAACATTCATAAAATCACCTTCTTTCATCAGATTTTGGCATAAAAATGCCTAATCCAAACAGGTTCATTGTATCTGCAGAAAGTCAGTCTTGTAAGTCAATTAATACGCTATCTATTACATAGTTGGATATTAGAAGTCCTCCGAAAATATTCCTCGTTATTTCCTTGATAATTATCTCGAATAGTCTGTCGTGGTGCCGTAGGAGGCCTGATGATACCCACTTTTTCAGCTAGCTCTTGTGCCTCCACATGATTCCCTTCAGCAGTTTCCCGTTTTCGTAGCAAAACGTATTTTTAAGAGCATCTGGGGCCTTAGACAAAGTAACAATTAAAAAACGATAACGAAGTTAGAAAAGGAAAAATGTATGGGATTGACATTAGATAGACCACGTGATCTAACGCGGCGTATGTCTAATAAATCGTTCTATCCATCACGTATCACATATAAGAATTATCTCGTTCGTCGAAATCGTTGGCAATTACAGTACCCAGTTAGATAAGGTAATTTTTATTTTCAACTTGTAAGATTTTCTCAGTAATAAAGCAGGTTTAAGTAATATAGCATAGTCTTTTAGACTTTCAAATAATTGCTCATCAACAGCCAGTAAATGTTTCAGGCTTCAGCGCTGTTATTTTTGTAATGTCAGTATCTTGTCAGTATTAAATTCATTTATATGCGAATCCCCGAATCGATTTATTTGAAATCATCTTCAATGTCTTCACAACTTTAAATATAAAATAGCCAGGCACAGACTGCATCATGATACTACTAACTTACTAGGATGGTAAATAGTGATGCAGTCTATGAAAGGGCATGACTGCATAGATAGAGTCTATTCACTTGAATAGATTTAAATTGTATTTCTCTGGGAAGACGGAAGGAGAAAGGGCGTTTCATTTCCTTGCAGTTAGGTTAATGAATGATTTCTGATAACATTTTGTACGCATAAATGGTACATCAACTACGAAGGGATGAAGACAGCGGCAAGTCTAGATGTTCTATGGTGAAACGGTGAAGATGGAATAAGCGTCACCTTCTGTAATTTTTTTCATACCAAATTTAATTAAAATCGGTACAGGTTACCTAATAAGCCATTTTCGCAATTCAGTATCGGATAAAGAGACGGTTTAGGGCATTTTTATCGAAAAAGTATTGCGTTGAAAATTATGGCTTTAAATGGGCAAAATTTGAGATGGAGATGCGCAAAGAACTATATAGCACAGCCCGTATACGCGGAATAGGTATACCTTGTTAATACTATGTATAAATTGGGGGGGCAAGTATCTCGCCTTGCGGCGGTGTTGTTAACAACTCCGGCTGAGTGGCCAGACGGCCGGAGCCTAGGGCGACTGAGTGAGGAACCTACGGACTATCCGAGCGTTGTCCAGCAGGACTGCCCGCTGTATCCCCACTGTCATGGGCTTCACCGGTAAATCCAACCTCCTTAAATATTGTTTTAAGGAGGCAGGAACCAGCCCATTGGTGGACACAACTATAGGGATTATCTCGGCAGAGGCACCACCCCACATCTCGACAACCTCATGCGCCAGATCCAGATATTTGAGCCGTTTATCTGAATCGGCCTTAATAAGATTGTCGTCATGTGGGATAGTGATGTCTACCAAGAAAATCCTGGAAGTTGCTAGGTCCATCACCACAATATCAGGTCTATTCGCTAGAATAGTCCTGTCTGTGATGATGGGCCGATCCCAGTACAATTTGGCACGGTTATTTTCCAGGACAGGCTCCGGCGCGTACTTATAATAAGGCACTTTTCCGTCAAGAAGGCCATACTTCAGAGCGAGCTCTTGGTGGATAATCCTAGCTGCTAGGTTGTGCCTGTGCAAGTACTCAGTGTTGGCAAGCATGGAACAACCGGAAGTAACATGTCGGAGAGTTTCTCCAGGACGGTGACACATACGACATAAGTCGTGGGTCCCGTCCTTTATGATGTACTTCCGATAATTGTTCGTCTTAACCACCTGATCCTGTATCGCACAGACAAAACCCTCGGTTTCCCCAAAGAGGTCACCGAAACGCAGCCAGTGCACGGAGGACAGGAAATCTACATGAGGTTCATGCAGAATCCTGTGAAACCTACCGTGTAGCTCTTTCTCTTTCCATATGGCCTCCCTGTCGGAAATGCTGAGCACCGCCGGCTTTTGCCAGTCCTGTTTGGCCAGGGATAGGGGAGTGAGTCCTTTGTCACATTCTATGACTTCAGCATGGATTGCATGACCAACCTTTGCGAGGAAATAGTCTCTGAGTTTGCATATCTCACGATTGTGCAGCGATTGGGCACTTAACATGCCACGACCACCGCACTTTCTAGGGATATACAGCCTCATCACTGACGATTTCGGGTGATGCAACCGATGCAGAGTCATAGTTGTGCGGACTTTCCGATCCAGGGCGTTCAGTTCGGTCTGAGTCCACTTGAGTACGCCAAATGTGTACAGGAGAACGGGCATGACCCAGGTATTGAACGCTCGTATCTTGTTCACGCCCGACAAATAGCTGTTGAAAACTTTTGTCATGCGTTCACAAAATACCTCGGCAACATCCTGTTTCACGCTCGCCCCCTCCACACATATGTTCTGTGACATACCCAAGTACCGGTAAGTTTCAGCCTCTGTAAGTACCCTAAGATGTGCCGCCGTGTATAAATATTTATTATCATATGATAATTGTGTAATTTAGGATTTCAGTAGGTATGCTTTGGCAGAAACAGACACAGCTCCCACCAAGGATAGTTAAAAATGTCATTGTTAGTCTTTCTTCACTTTCCTGGCATGAGCACCTGAAATAAATAAGTTTTCAGTTTCTTAATCCCTTCTGCGTCGACTTTTGTCTTGTATAACTAGATTCTTTAAAATTCTTCCATTCCGATTTCGATTACAAAAGCTTTAACTCTATCCGAATGCCTGCGTAGTTTGTAATGAATTGTTAGATCGAAGCCCCGGATAGATAGCCTAGTAACTAGTTCTATATAAAACAATTTTCTGAAATGTATTTGCAATTTAAACAGATCGGAATTATTTACAGAAACCTTATTTAAAACTATAATATATGTGTGCGTGAGTATGGGCCCAATAAGCCGTGGAAACAACCATTAATATACACTAAATTATGTATATAGTACACTAGCCTGAGGCACACCGTAGCTAATATTACACTCAGGTCCAATCTCAAAAACCTTTTTTTTTATAGTGGGGAAATTTTCCAAAGATACCCACGGCCCCCGGGGAAGGAGCCGTGGGTTATGTCGGATTCTTACCGACTAAAACCCCACTGTGTTCCGTCGAGCCGCTTTAATGATGGGGCCGCGGGTATTTGTTACAATTCTTCCGCGACCAATGCTTTCTCTATGTCATTCTGTTTTACTATGATTGAAAAGAGTAGAAATTTATCGATTATCCACGTAAATTAAAATATTAATATAGTAATGAAGTCTTCCTGCTTCTTTATTTCCATAATCAAGTGCGTATATCTACTGTTTTATCCAAATGTAAAGACAAAACAAAAGCAAATCAAGCCTAGCCTAACCCTACCCACAAAAGCTCTTCCATTACCATAGCTCTCGTATTAAATATGCAATTATGCGTGTTGTACATATAATTAGTTTTATTATCCGCATGTTAACTGGCAATCCATATGAAAGATTCATACATGAAGAATATAATTAGGTCCTAATATATGCACCTGCGCGATGAGAGCTCACTTGCAAATTAGCAGCTTATTACTATGAAAATATACTTGGGCACGTAGGGAGCAATGTTCGTTGAGTACAGGTAGGATAATTAATTAAGTACGTAATACTTATAGGGTTAGATGGTTTATTCTTAACCGACTTGAAGAAGAAAGTATAATAATTGCTATGTTCAGAAATTTACTTCAGCGTCCGTACACGGATTTTCTGACTAGTCGAGTCATTGATTTTCAGGGGGGGTGGGAGCTGTCGACGGCTCTAGCGCAGTCAACGGCTCGAGCAGTCAGAGTATGCCTCACGACCACTCGGGAGCCGTCGACGGCACGATGGAATTTCGTCATGCAGTTGACGTCTTGTAGCGGTCATGTGTACGGCGGTGAATGAATGTCTATAGTTCACCGTGCGGTCGCGGCTTCAAGCGGTCGGTCTCAACTGCTTGAAGCGGTCCGTGTACGGCGGCCCTTAATATCCTTTTTTTCAAGTGGGGAAATCTTGCATTGATACCATCATAACCATAACCCACGGGGAAGGGGCCGTGGGTTATATCCGATTCCTACCGACCAAAACCCCCACTATGTTCCGTCCAGCTGCTTCATATACTACTTATATCATAAGCCTGAATTTTTTTGTAAGATGGATGGATGTTTGTAAATGTTTTTCGCAAACTTGCTGATCGAATTCGTATGTAATATGATAGTAAGAGTTATTTATATCTCAGACTATCGTTTACATGATGAATATTTGGTTTCTTGCCCGAATATCCACTAATTATTAATTACGCAATGATTATTATTATGTCAAATGTAACTTAAGTTAAATCGACGTTAATTAAATGTAATTGATTAGGTATATGAACCATGAAAGAAATTTTAGAATTTTAAGGTTTATTTTACTAGCTTATCGAACTTTTTGTTCCAGAAATTGAGAAGCAGTTTTCTTTTATTATTTCGAGTCCATTCATTAATTCCTTTAAAAACGGGGAATGCATCGCTAATCTTCATGAGTGTTGGTGGTCGCTTGCTATCTGGCGAACCATCAGTTCGGATGCCCGCTCTCACACGGTCAAATCATCAAACAATAATATGTATGTATTTCTCCCACTTGTCATACATAACTATTACGCGACATATAATACACTAGATGTGCCCCGCGGTTTTACCCGCATTGCTTCGCCCTTGTTGGTTTTAGCATGATGATATAGGCTATCTAACACTGAGAATTTTTTTTATATCGGACCCGTGTTCTTGAGATTAGTGCCTTCAATCAACCAAACAAACAAACTCTTCAGGTTATTAGGTTTAATAATCTAGAACAAAAGCACATTCAGACCTACAGAATAAAACAACTAGCCTTGCCCTCATAGGGTAAAAGTTCAATACTTTAAAATAACCAAGTACTTGTAACGTTAAATATATTTTTCTGAGAAATTGTAGCCAAGTGTAGTGTCCAAGTGGTCGTTAGTCCAGTCTTTGGGGTGGCAAGTGTGAGGGGAAACTTGTAAGGGAGTTCATATTGCTTTTAATATTTTTGATGTGGACTGTGGAGTTCATGTATTTTTGGTGGCTTGGCGTTTCTAGAAGATAATGACATAAAATTAAAGTATTTTTAGACAAATTAATAAATACTTGGGTACTTTTGGTGTAGTTTGTATCTTTGAAGGCTTGGCGTTTCTGGAAGATTATTATTAAGGTTCCATGCTTGGCATCGGAAATATCGATACGAATTATTCGATAGTGACCAAATTTCGTTCACGATTAAAATTATATTTGTGCTAGAAAGCACTCTAGCGAGCGTTCTCCATTCGTAAAAATTTAGATAACCAATTGCGTCAAAAGCTAAGCTATTCAAAATACATATTATAAACTCAAACTCAAATATTATTTATTCATTCAACAGCGCTTTTGAATCGTCAAAATACATAATTTTAAATTAATTTATCATTCGGTATGTTCGGTATGCAGTTTCTACAGAGATTCAAGAACTTTGTAGGTGCTAACTAACATCATATCAAACCTTTAAATTATTTTACCAATAAACAACAGTAATTCCATTTAAAACATACATTAAAATCCTTATAACATAACAAACGAACAAAACAAAGTACGTGCATAAAGAAACTGCAATCAATTGACAATAATGATTGCTAAGTCCTGCATATGCTCTCAAGCACAGCATGCTGCCTCTCAGCCTCGCACGCGGCAGACACGCGCCAAACTTGACTTACCACAGATAAATAATTTCGAACGTTATAGACTATAGAGCAAAGAGGTTTGTTAACTTTTTAATGTAGAGAATGAATGTATTATCTGTAACAGCTTTTGACCATTGAATTGCTTTTTTGTTGGATTTGTATGGAGTTAGTTAGATTCTTCCTAATTTGGTTTTTATAGGGATGTAGACATCTACACTAGAATAGTAATGCTTAAATATGAAAATTATGATAATTTTCTTACTAATAAATTTGATGTAAGTAGGTACCTTCTTTAACAAATTTGAAATTATGAATTCTATAACTTATGTGTTAGAATTAGGAAATAAAATCTTAAAAGATTTTTTTTCGATGTGATGTGTTTGACTATAATTTCATTATAAAAATGTAACTCTACTTTATTTATTATACCTACCTAAAATGCAATGAGATGATCGCATTCTTGTTATAAATAAGATAGAAGATATTGTGGATTCATATTGCCTAGTTGTTTTAATGAATAACTATTCACTAGCCATTGTATTCACACACACAATTAATTGAATGGCACCGTAAATCGTAATGTCTCTCGCTGTTGTTGTTGCTGTCGCCATCTCTTACAATATTATGTAATATTATGAAGAATTACCTTTCTGAAAAAATATAGCAATTCATTCTTCATTTGAACTTGATTTCAAATTCAACAAACAAGTGTAAAATAGACAATTATTAGTACAATACAACGCCCTTAATTTAAATTGACCCACAAATAAAAGTTTAGAGGAGGTATTATTGTCAAATTGTTCAATTTGTCGGGGCGCAATGATTATGCAAGCGGGTGCGGTTCGACTAGTCTGTAATACTAACGAGGATACTGCGAATAATAGTCTTGGTACTTTGAAGATATAATTTTGTTGTTCTTGTATGAGGCAACCATGAGTTATAGTTTGATACTTTATGGGGAGTGTCTTGCACAGGTGTCTTGTGCAAGTGTGTTCGGTAGAAACTGCTTTTCAAAACTTGTGATGCAATTATGTCGATTATGATGATGTTAAAGCGGGTATAGAAGTTTAGTTGAATCACAGATAATATAATACTATGTTGAATGAATAAATTTTGTGAAGGAATAATTATTTGATAGAGCGTTTTAGAAATTAATGAGGTTAACTGAAAATCGATACGAATCGAATACGATAAGGCACAATTTTTAAATCACTGTGTACAGTGATTTAAAAATTGTGCCTTCATTCAAGTTTAAGATATTGTTGAGGTATACATAACTATTCAAACTCAAACATTAATTTATTCAATTAGACTTCTTCTAGAAGCACTTTTGGATAGTCTTAACATATTGTTAACATTTACCACCCATTTGGAAAGCAGTATTTATTCATTTACGGCTGACTTAGTCTTAAAATACTGTCGTATAGTAAAATAAGATAATTAATGTAATTTCATTACACGTATACCTTCTATATGTAACGAGATAATGTAATTCATCTAACTTAAAACAATTTTTTTATCTATTTTACAAACATAGCGATTTTAATACTTAAAGTATCAAGATTGTTCTGTACTCTCGCAGCAGGGCGCTCGCTAATTTGACTGTCATTGACTCCAGGCGATACTCGCTGAATGCTGTATCATGGCGATCACTTATGTCTTTGTTGTTCTAGTTGTTGACTATGGATAGGGAGTTCAAACAACTAGAGATTCTGGCTTGATGTTTAGATATTTCCTGTGGAAATGGCCGTAATATAGTAAAAGTCATAACGGTATTTTTTGTGTGTATGAATTTAGCATCTTAAAAACACAGAAAAGAAGAAGATTTTGTACTAGAAAAAGAATTCTTGTAAGAAAGTTAGTTTAAATGATTACACGTTAAAATAGCCTTTCTTTGTGTTTTAGTTTTATAGCTGAAATGTCTTACGGAGAGGAAAAGATGGTTTGTACCAAACCTGCAAATTAATTACCAATTTTGAAAATTTCTTTCAAGAGATCTCTGCATGTTTCCTGAGTAGATTGACTTGCTTACGACTTCACGAGTCGCCAGTCACCACGAAATGTGGCAATGAAGTAAAGCCATGACGCGTTCCCAACATATTATATGTATAATATTATCTTAATATTATGTAAACTTCTTGAACGTTGATTTTATTTCTATATCGGGGATGTTGGTTAAAAATAAATTATGTTAAATCGTCTTTACATTTTCTATACAAGTTTGTGCCATTTTGAAGACTGTGACTGGGCATAAATTCGAGAGCAGTTCATTTAAATTGCAAATAATATTCGTTAAATGTCGAAGGGACGTTTTGTTTAAAAGAACGGCTGTGAATTAATTGATTTGATTAATTATTAACCTTTTTTTATAAATTTTGTATTCAAATCAAACTTCAGTCTTGTCAACTTTCAGATTCAGCTTATTCAGCTAGCATAGAAAACTAATTCTATTGCGAATAAGTTAGTTATAGTGCTATCCTGTGCTATCATTATCATTGTAGAGTATATTTTATTGTGGAAATAGCTTCGATCGATGAGGAAATAGCAAATGATTTCGAAAATTATAATCACTCCGTAGAGTTGATTGTTTTTATAATAATTATTTTTTTTTTTAATTAGGATAGGTAGACATTTACCACAGTCCCACCTGATGGAAAGCGGTGACGCAGTCTATGGTGGCAAATCATGTCTACCTAGAAAATGTCTATTTATTCGCCTCTTTAATTATATAATTAAGTAGGTTTTTGTTTTATTCTTATACTAGATTTCCGCCCGCGGCTTCGCCCGCGTTTGCAAAGGAAAACCCGCATAGTCCCCGTTCCCGTGGGATTTCCGGGATAAAAACTATCCTATGTGTTAATCCAAGTTACTCTCTATATGTGTGCTAAATTTCATTGTAATCGGTTCAGTAGTTTTTACGTGAAAGAATAACAAACATCCATACATCCATACATCCTTACAAACTTTCGCCTTTATAATATGTATTAGATATGTTTATTTTTGGGCTGATAATGAAAATTTTTTTTTAAATTTTGCTATAATTTATAATAGGCCTAAAATCATTCTTCCTTATGTCCCTTAAGACAATTTATAATTACATTTTAAACCCAAAAAACACATAGACACCGTTAAAAACTTCCCAGTAAATACAAAAGTAAACATTCCGACCGAGTCACGCTATCATAAAGCATTTCTTCAGCGTTTAGGGGAAAACAAAACTAGCTAATTAATTGTTCCGAGTTTCTATGTAAATGCACGATGCCCTGCGTGCAATAAACACGGGATATACGGCCGTGAACGTGGAATTTATATAGCTATATAGGTATGTGAAATAAAATTAATTTATTGATTGGAGTGTCTATTTCTTTGTAGTACTGTGTGATTGGTGTGATTTTTGTAAGAAGAAATTTTTTTGCACTTAATTTATAAAAATAACTATCTAAACGACATACTATATATACATTGTGTATTAATTAAAATATAAACGATACGTTTAACAAAATATTAACCCATTAGAAGTCACCTTACACCATTACATAATACAAACACATACACGAATAAAATACCTTTTATTAATGTACTAGCTTCCACCCGCAACTCCGTCCGCGCGGATGTCGGTCTTGGCGTGGATGGTTTATTTCTCCATTTTGAGTAACTCTGACAATGACATCTTATAAATATCTATTGGACCCAAATACGGCTAGGCCTATAATAATACGCAACGTGTGTTCGCGGTTCTACAGAACAACGTCTATGGATAAAACTGAAAAATTAAGATTAATTTTTTTTTCTACGTATTTTTTCAGGATAAAAAGTATCCTATTTTACGCCCAGGATAATAAGGTATAATTATACCAAGTTTCATCGAAATCGAACCGTTAGTTTTCACGTAATGTCTTCACATACAGACAGACAGACAGACAGACAGACAGACAAAAATTTTTTTAATCACATATTTGGGTTTGGTATCGATCCAGTAACACCCCCTGCTATTTATTTTTTCAATATTTTCAATGTACAGAATTGACCCTTCTACAGATTTATTATATGTATAGATATAGATAAAATCTTGTTATAAATGTGTAAGGTATAAATACTTGCGATGCGGCTAAATTCCATCCAAATTCATACTTTATAATATAATTCTGAATATACGATACTTACCTACTTAACAACAAAAGCCACAAAATTTGCTGAAAATCATCGTTGCAGATACTTCACCGTATTATTCTTATGTGGGAGTCATATTTGTTTGAATGTTAAAAACCATTGGATGTTTTTTTATAAGTTAGCCGCCCCGGCTCCGACGGAATGAAGCAGCATAAAATTAATAAGAAAAAAAAAATATCCTTACAGGAAGTAGCTTTCTATTGGCAATGGATTTTTATTTAATTTTTTAAAACGACTGCAAAACCGATTTTTTTAACTTCTTTGTTTACTTAAATTTTCCACCATATCTTCTACTACTTCTACTAGAACAAAGGATATAGCTAGATAAAAGCATGTTGAATGTTGATCCCACAGTTGATCCAATAATTTAGGATAATATGTCACGTCAAACAATATTCAAGATGGCGGCCACTTCCTGACATAATATTGCAGATTTTTGGCGCGAACATAACGTAGGACGCTCAAGTTTATTCATTCCTTCTATATTATATGCGGTATACCTTCTAATGAGTGAACCATGATTTCGGGCGTAACTCGTTGATGCGTATAAAAGAGGATCCGGCATTCAGAGGTTGTTTGGAGGGTAGATTCACGTGTAAACAGGCTCCCGCTAAAACATATTTATGCAAAAATTATAACGAGGAACGCTTGACTGTAGGGCTGGCAGCGCTTTGAAATTAATCGAGGTGGTTGGTTTATTTTGATTTTGTGTAAAGATTTTTAAGAGGAGATTTGTTTCTTGGTTTGTTTGTTTGTTGTTCTCTCTTGTACTATGCAAATTGATCTTTGATTTCATTGATTGGGATAGTGGTGTATTATCTATTTTATAATGAGATAAATTGATTAATTTAATTACCTTTGAAGGGAAGGATTGTAGTCTAGTTGGTTCCAAATATCGCTCTTTTATCCGTTGATCCAATTTACGATTGCAACAGAATTATAAACATATCTTAATACATAATAATCGTTCGAAAAAGGAAATAAATTATGTATTCAAAATCCTAGCCATAAATGTTTCCATCCACATCCATCCATCCGTCCATCACATTACGTTATTTAAAAATATATTATACTAGCGGTCCGCTCCGGCTTCGCTCGTGGTACCTACATGTTTAAACTATCCTACCTCTCAAGTTGGATCGAACTGCACATGGTGTGCGAATTTTATTATAATCGGTTAAGTGGTTTAGGAGTCCATTGAGGACAAACATTGTGACACGAGAATTATATATATTAAGATATACGAGTACATAAATAATACGTGTATAGAACCGTACTGAAAAGGAGATGAGATTTTTAATATAATGTTAAGTAGGGCAGCAGCCAGCCCTACTCTATATATAAAAGTAATCGGCATACACCATTACTGACGGTACGATTTAGCTATGAAAAGCGACCCGTAGTGAATGCCCACTCTTCAGCATTTTCATGCAAATTAAAAGACACAAACGCCATAGACAAGATTTTCCCGCGCTAAAGTTTCATTCGTTC
>CAJQZN010016267.1:0-25952 GCA_907164685.1 Colias eurytheme | reverse complement strand
AATAACTTTACTGATAGAATAATTACATTTTCATTAGAATCAACGCAAATAAATTTAAAACGTAATTTGAATTGGGGTCAATGACACGATAACATTACAGGAACCACAACAAATATTTGTTATAGGCATAAAGGAGAAAGCATAAGGTTCCCATATACTTATCCTTTTTAATTGCAGAAAGTCTTGTTGAAAATAAAATATGAGTAGTTAGGTCCAATGATATACAAAATATCTAATGGTCCAAGATCCCAGTGCAGAGCCATAAGACTCGGTTCACAGTAGTCTCTAGTGTACTTTTTAATGTCTGAATATTTGTGGAGCTCTACCAGTGACACCCGCGCCACCTGAGTCAAAACTTTTAACAGACGCTTTAAATCTCAAATAAATGAACTTAATTTATTTCTTTAGTTTTCCTTACTTCATGAACTCACTAAAAAAAAACAACTTCATAACGATATCATTTTCATATCTTTATTTTTTTTCCATAGATTTTTTGTTTATTTATTTTTAAGTGTATAATTTAACTGCCATTTAAATAAAGCATATGATTATTACTTTATTCATCAAAATTATATTTCCACATATTACAAAACTTTTTTTCTTCATTGAAGTTAACTATAAAATCTGAGTTTAATTTGATTTTTTTCTAACGCATAAATGTTTATCTAATTTTATATTCATGATGAAAACGAGTGGTAAGCCTTGGAACAGTTGGTAAGAATCTTACTCAAACCTATATTTATTTAAATGCACTTTGCGATTAATATGCTAAAAGACTGCTTTGTCTTTTAATTAGCATTTTAATTTATAGTTAAACATCGAGCTTGATAAAAAATACCAACTCGTATGTTACATAGATGAAATAGTTTATAATAGGCTCTACTACAAGTTTTTATTTGTATATAGATAAAAAATGAAACAAAAGACTGTTGTTTAATTTTATTCTTAAAATTTTCATAAGAACACGAGCATCACTTTTGTCTATCATTTATCACCTTCCACGTTTCTTCCCAAACCTTTTCAATTAAATCTTCATTCTCAGCAGTTTTAGAAGCTGATCGCAATCGACATTCTGTGAAATAACCTCCCGATATTCCTTCTAATTCTGGAGAAATACACAAATGGATTGATGTTTGAGCTCCTTCTTTTGAAGTCTTAAAGAATAATTCAATTATTTTTAGCACAATTTCCTTTCTTTTCATTCTTTTGAAAATGTCCGTTTTTACTAGGCCAGGATGCAACGAATTTGCTGTAACACCATTCGGCAATCGCTTCGCTAACGCTTTTGCCCACATAATGTTAAACAATTTACTGTTTGCATATCGAGTCAAAGTATTTACAACATTCTTCCCGATTAAGTCAGATAAGTCTAGCTTTGCTCTATGGTGTAAAAGAGAAGAGACGAAAATAATCCGACTTGGTGAGGATGCCTTTAATTTATCCATTAACAAATCAGTGAGAAGTGCGGGACCAAAATGATTAATTTGCATTGACATTTCTATTCCATCTTCAGATAATTTAGGTTTGGTACCAGCCATGCCAGCGTTATTAACTAGTATGTGAAGTTCATCTTCGTTTTTATTGAAGTCTTCAGCGAATGTTCGTATGCTACTAAATTTGGAGAGGTCCAGGTGTTTGTGTTGTACGTGCGGATTCCCCGTAGTGCTGATGATGTCGCTGACGGCTGCCGCGGACCGGGCGACGTCTCTGCTCGCTATGATGACCTTCGCCCCGTGGCTCGCCAGCTCCCTGGCCGTCTCCAGCCCGATGCCCGAGTTCCCTCCCGTCACTAGAGCCACCTTCCCGTTAAGTTTCGTCTTACATCTACACACTTCTTTCACTGGTTGGAAATAAAGCCGACATCCAAGGATAAATAGAAAAAATAAAACAATTAAGAAAAATAGAGATTTGATTATAGTAATAATTGTGAAAACAATAAACGACCACATGTTATTAGTAATACAGTTGCTATGTACCTACTCATGAAGGAATTATTAAAACGGACGCATCGCAAGTCGCAACGCATAATATTATGAGAGCCGTATTTTGTCAATTGAGGGTCCTGACTTTATGGCCCCAATAATAATACTAATACTATCCATGTAGATAGGATAGATCCAAGGTAGATAGTATAATATATATAAAAATACAAGTAGGAATGTTGAGATGAAAAATTGCAATACTGACTATAATATACCAGCTATTTCTTCCTTGTTCTCATACGTTTAGGTTTATTAACAACGTTTTAAATCAATTAGAAGTAAAATTATTACCTATACATTGTACAAGTAAGAATCATAATTATGATTTACGCATTCAAATATATGTGATATAAAAAAAACTAGATTTCGTCCCTGTGCTATTTAAAGTTTAAACTGTAGAGTTCATAAGGTTGGGCGGATGTTTTTAGGATTCCATACCGAAACGGTAAAACGGGACCCTATTACTGAGACTTCGTTGTCTGTCTGTCTGTCTGTCTCCAGGCTATATCTCATAAGCCGAGATAGCTAGAAAGCTGAAATTTTTCCAATTAATGATGTATTTCCGTTGCCGCTATAAAAACAAATAGTAAAAAATTCAATAATATATACAGGGTGTAGGTAATTGTTAAGTGTGCACAGGCAATTATTCCGTAACTATTACAGATATAAAAAAAAAATTAAACTGTTAATGAAAGTAAGTATGGGATTTGTTTCATGTATCATTTTTGGATATTTCTCGTTTTATTTTTAAAAAGTTATTATTGTCATTTTACTCATTAGGTATAGTACTTTCAATATCAGTTTAAAGTTTTTTGATATCTGTAATAGTTACGGAATAATTGCCTGTGCACACTTAACGATTACACCCTGTAGATAGCTTATTAATTGATTTAAATTCTTTTGTTATTATAATATCGTTACCTGCATGACAATGTATGGCGACTCGGCCCTCTTGTAACGCAAAAGAGAGGACTTTCGCCATATCCAGTAAACCGCTGAGGCTCGCTTCCCCGTAGTCCGGCCAAGCAAAGTTGTAGTAGTATACTAGTGAAGAAAAAAATGTTATAAAGATCTTTAACACCTACTTTATTTCATGTTAAGGCTAGCTAACGGCCACATGATGTTATTTACCACCTTAAACACTTTTAAAGACAAATACGTTCTCTACTCCTCTAAATTTTTTTAATGTTATAGAAAGAGCAGCCAGAGTTAGCAGTTAGTAGTTATAGTATTTTTTTATCTGTGGTAGTAACAAGTTTTGACAGTCAGTTGCACCAGGGTAGTTACAGTAGTTACCTCCATATTATATGTAATAACTGATTTGATCACAGAGACAGATATGTACATAGTATGTATTGTATTAATATAATAGGTAACATTTTATATCATCTTTGTTTTTAAAAAATAAAAGAACCGTGTACAGGTTTTAGAGCTTATTTAAGATTTTTATAATGTGAGTGTTTTTAAAAATAATATAGGGTTTTTTCCGTGTCATGTCTATTAATTATTTTTCCTACTGTTTCATAATATTTCAATAGTATTTTATTTTTCTAAACATTTATTACATGCATTTAGATGTTAGCAGATAAAAGGTTAATTGATTAAGAACCAATTAAATCAATCCAAGCTGTAAAACAACTTACATAACTCCAAAACTATTATGTAGAGTTCTTAGAATCGAGTTTGTAATACCACATAATATAATTAGTATGGCAATAAAAAGAAACAGAAATGATTTCGCTTCGGCAAACAGGTTGTACAAAGGTTATACAGATGCAGGTAAGCGGATTTAATTCCCTCATTTATTTATTTTTTTAATTGAAAAATGTCAATTATATGAACAACTGTTTGACCCGAGCACAGATCCTGTTCAAGTTAAAGTACAGGATCTGTGCTCCCTCCGGGTAGCCTAAGTACCTCGCGGGTAGGTTCATTCCTCATCCAAGCGGAGAGAGATCTTAAACTGAAAATCATTAAAAATCTGTCCCTTCATTCTCGAGGTATATCTGAAACAAATACGACTTACTTTTATAAAAATAGATGGATAATCTAGGTAAATAAGACTTACTATCATTAGCCATGAATATAACAGGGTCATATGTGAACCCAGACTTGGTGAGAGGAGGTCCACAGCTCGCGTGTTCCCCGGCCATCTGAAGATTTATCACCGTACGGATGCCCCAGCTGAAACATAACTAATATTCATCATCATCATCATCAGCCCATTATGTTCCCACAGCAGCATACGGGCCTCCTATGAGGGTTCAAACTAATATTATAGATAATTAATTATATTATAGACAACTAGCGGTCTCGTGGTGAATATTGCCTATAGCACGTAGGAATTACGTTTATTCAACGGTGAAAGAATATTTGATATCGGTCCAGTTGTTCCTGAGATTAGCGTGTTCAAAGAAACAATGTCTGTGGCTTTGTAAGTATAGAAAGTTTTGCTAGCTGAACCCTGCCACGCAAGTCGCCAAGGACCGTATTATGACCTCTTATTCCCAGTCAGTTTACGATCATAATATGAATTTGTCAGTCAGTTCAATACACGGCGTAATCTGTCTGGAAATAAGAGGTTGCAGGGCCCAGGCCATGCAGTCAGCAGTTCATGTGACCCATTATCACTGTGTGCAGGTTTCATTGGACTAATGTACCTAATTGATAGGTTTTTTCCGACTTCTTTTACAAGGTTAATCGTAGGGACAAGAAGGTATCATATTAATAAGGATTTGTTTACTAAACTTAAAAAACAGGTTTCATTATGCTAATGTAATTGATAGGTTTTTTCCGGCTTCTTTTCCAAGGTAGGTAAATCGTAGGAACAAGAAGGTATCATATCAATAGGGATTTATTTACTAAACTTAAAAAAAAAAAATTCTTTTGAAAATGAAAGCCGTCAAGCGGTTAACTAAACTTTATTTTCTGTTTTTTGTATACCATTGGCGGCCTTATGGCTTATAGGCCATTTCTTCCAAGCAATCTAAGGATAAAAGGTAGTGAATCATCAAATGTGACTTTGTAACTGCTTACATAGCATTAAACATACTTCTTGTGCGTTTGTGCTATATTATTATGAAAATAACCTGTGAAATTGCTGTATGATATTTCTAGCTGCAATTCCCGTGGTGCTGGGTCGCGCCATCGCCAGAATGTCGTCTGTGACCCTGAAATACATTTAAACATATTAATATTTTGTTCATAGTAAACTTGATACCTAGTTATTATTGTACTTCGATACTATAACGTTCATGACTATCTACTAACTACAGAACCGACATTAGTGAAAGGAATCTAAAGTGTAGTCAGAGTGAAAATTTGGGGTATTTTAGTAACGGCAACGCAATCATAGGGAAGGGAATCAAAACCTATAGGCTAATCCATACTAATATTATAAATGCGAAAGTAACTCTGTCTGTCTGTCTGTTACTCAATCACGCCTAAACGGCTAAACTACTGAACCAATTTGCATGAAATTTGGTATGGAGATATTTTGATACCCGAGAAAGGACATAGGCTACCTTTTATTGCGAAATATGTACCACGGGCGAAGCCGGGGCGGACCTCTAGTTTTATTATAATTGATAAATTATTAGTATTATATAACCGAGCAGTATTCACAATAAAATCCAATACAGTACCTACTAAGATAAATGCACCTTAAATCGAAAACCCTCATCGTTTTCAGGCACGACGGTTAACAATGTATTCAAACGTAGTATAATTAGCTGCTTATTATTTTAGTTTAGGTCAACTAACAAACATTATTAATAATTCTTGTAAATTTAAAAATTCTTTACCCTGAATTATACATGATTCGCGTGACTTCCGTCCTCACTCATTTCAATATAAGTACTCATTATTTTGCTAGTTATGATCGCAAAAAATATTTGAATACGAATTTTAAACGCTTTATTCCGGTTATTGAAAATATTTTTCTAACATTAAAGTTTTTGTAACTAGTTAGTTAAGTATATGAAACAATTCTAGGTTACAAAAATAATATTATTTTTGTATCAAACGAAAAATGTATGTCATTATGATAGTTGTGTAATTGGACAATAATTATAAAAAAATAACGCCTCACATTTGGAACTTGGCAATAACGACTTCAATCGTAACTGCTAAAAACAAATTATGTAGAGACGTACAATATTTTTAAATAAGATAGAGTCATTGGGAACCGATATTTTCCATTAATTATAAATTGTATTTAATGATTTACAGTATAAATAATACAAGGAAAGTACTGATGGAGCCACATTGTATAGAGTTTATAATGAAAATTAGTATGGGCTATATAATATAGTAAATATAATATATATAATATAGCTTATAGTAAACTGTAAACAAGGTGAAAAGCTAAGTTAAAGCACACATGGGCGTAGCCACGGTGGGGCAGGGTGGGGCGCTTGCCCCACCCTGGCTCTGACCTGGAAGGTACCTAACCAAATTTAAAAAACTAAATTATCCAGGTACTAACTATATACTTAATATTTGTAAGAAATTCACACTCAAAAGTCGTCAGTCGACATAAAAAAATGCGATCAAAACAAAAAGCTGGTACGATTTATCTTATGCGTAAACAAACGCAATCTTTTTCTCCGATTTCTCGGAAACTATCTACTTTAGGGCAAAAATTATTATGATTGTTTTGTAGAGAATTAAATTTCGCATCTTTTTCACTTTGTAAACTTTTTTGTAAAACTTACCATTTTCGATTTATGGCCTCATTTAATGAACCGGTTTATCGTTTTTGGCTAATAACTCTTAAAATATTTGATTTATCAATAAAATGCATTTATTCATTTTTTAAGAGCACTTTATTTTCTACACTCTACAGCATTTGTTTGATTTTTTTTTCTAATGCCCGTACTTTTTGAGTTATAGAACGTTTAATGTTGGACTACTGGGCGTTTAATCGAAAATTTCAAGGTATGGATAGTATATAACGGTACAAATTCAACAAACTAAAAAAAAATGTGCTGTAGTGCTTAAAAATTTATAGGTAAGTAGTTTATTTCGGCCGCCCGCGGCATTTCTACATTAAACAAGCATTAAACGTTCTATACTCAAAAAATATGGGCAATGGAAAACATTCAGTTATACGAAAATGTTTACAAGGTAGAAAAGATGCGAAATTTTACTCTCTACATAAAAGGTCACATTAATAACTTTTGCCCCAAAGTGGATACATAGTTTTTGAGATATTGGCCAAAAACTTTTTAAACTATATTTTATTTCTATATTCAACTATAATTAATAAATCAAATTATTGCATTCATAGAAAGCTAAACTGTATAATAAAATATCCTCAAACATATGTTTAGGGTTCTGAACCACCAAAAGGAAAAAAGCGGAACCCTTATTATAGGATCACTTTGTTGTCCGTCTGCCTGTCAACACCTTTTTTATCAGGAACGCGTACAGATGTATTGCTTAAAATTCAAATCTAAGGTCCCTTGAAGCAAAAAATATGAAAAATCCATCTACT
Source organism: Colias eurytheme (assembly GCA_907164685.1). Classification (NCBI taxonomy): domain Eukaryota; kingdom Metazoa; phylum Arthropoda; class Insecta; order Lepidoptera; family Pieridae; genus Colias; species Colias eurytheme. The sequence goes on along the minus strand of CAJQZN010016267.1, from coordinate 18,473 downwards.
AGGCAAAGCAATCAAAAAGATACAGCCGCAGGAACAAAACCTACAGGGTACTTCCCGTGAAACCATAATCTGTATTAAGTAACTTTTCATAGCGCAGATAAAGAAAAAAATTGCGAAAAGCATAGATTTAAAGTAACAACAAAAAAAAACATGTTTGTATAGAACCCTCGGTGCGTGAGTTCGATTCGCACTTGGCCGGTTTTTTGGTTGAGTCTACTATTAACTACATCCATGTAGTATCTAGAAGACACAACTCTTAACTTATTTCTTGATACAAGGCCGGGTGTTGTCCCTACAACATCCGGCCAGACCCTTCTGACCATTTTGTATGAAATAAAAACCGCGAGTTGAACTTGCGGACCGATGGTTGCGTATGAGCCTGTTTATATGTTGTTACAGAAAATTTATACTTTTCACAATTATTATTCTTGTATCTGTCATATAAGATGTTGCTTCTTACCAAATTTCAAGATTCTGTGTTCACGGAAAGTACCTACCCTGTAGGTTATGATTCCCTTGCGAAAATCGCAATTTGCAAAAATTTACAGCATAATACAGGCTCTATCTTTTATTTGCGTTGGTTTATAAGTTTGATTTTTTAACAGCTTCAACGGACGCGACGGTAGACGTAGACGCGAGGTATTTAATATTAATTCACACACTCAAATCTTCTTTGCTTTGCTGATGACATGAAGATATTTAGGACTATTAAATCTTCTGCTGATGCTGCTATGCTTCAAGATGACCTTAATAAATTAGACTACTATTGTACTCAAAATAAATTAGATCTCAACCCTGGTAAATGCACAGTCGTCTCATTTAGTCGTAAAAAACAAACACTGCGTTTCAACTATCGAATAAAAAATCAAGATCTTGGAACTAGCCCTGACATAAGAGATCTAGGAGTGATACATGACCCAAAACTCATGTTTGATAAACATATCGATTATATTCTAGCTAAAGCTTCTAAAGCTTTAGGCTTTATAATGAGAATTTCGTCAGATTTTAAAAAGGCGAAAACGTTTAAAATTCTGTTTTGTGCTTACGTACGTAGCATTCTAGAATATGCGTCGCCAATATGGAATCCGCGATACGATAAATATATAACTAGAATTGAACGAATACAGATGAAATTTTTGAAATTCCTATGTTACCGATTACACGTCCCGTACAAATCTGAGGATTATTACGAGGTCTGCAGCAAATTTCACTTCCTACCCCTAACATATCGCCGGGAGATTTCTGATATTTTATTACTTTTAGGCATTACATCCAATAAAATAGACTGCCCAGAACTACTAGCCAAAATTTCTTTATACACACCCTCAATTTTATCTCGCAAATATAATCCTATCTTTACTTCCGCAGTCAACACTAACTATCGTCAAAACTCGTTTATTCTACGCGTAAGCAATAATTTTAACAAGCTATCAAAACAGTTCGATTTTGACTTATTCTGTAGCAGTTCTTACTCCATTAAGCGTCAGTTAGCTAATGAGTTCTTCCGTCAGTTTGGTGGTCAAGTTGATATGTAATTTGATTAGTGTTACAATAGCATTGGTTCTAAGCATTTGATTCGTGTACGTAATCGCTCACATTTGTAATTGTTATATATTAACATTTTTCTAGCCGTGAGAATCTGTAAATGGCTTATTGTAAGTATTATATTATGTGACTATCTTTAAGGATACAGCTGTAGATTCTCCTAAAATATAAATAAATAAATAAATAAATAAATAAATAAATTAATTTCAGCTTCATATCCTCTACGCGATCCTGAGAAATAAGTTTAAAGATAAACAGGCAGACAGACGGACAACAAAGGTTCCGTTTTTTCTTTTTGAGGTTTGGAACCCTTAAAATTTAACCGGGATAAGACCTCGGGTACTGTTTCTATTTACATATCATTTTATATGATTGCCCCACCCTGAGCCCATGGCTAGCTACGCCCATGAAAGCACATCTTCAAAACCTGCTTAAACTTCATCGATTCTTACCAATCAGAATACAATCCCTGTATAGCCGACGATTTCTGCGACGGCAGTTCATATTTGCATCTAGAACCGCCACAGAACAACGCACATTGCAGGCCAGCTGGTGTGTTCGTGCGTAGCGCCTCACTGAGGGGGTTGTATTGCGCGGAAGGGGGGCGGTTGATGCGGCGGCGGTTTTTCCTGAAAAGAGGTGGTCTTGAGAAATGTGGTTCCTACTATAATATTATAAATGCGAAAGTTTGTGAGGATGTGTGTGTGTTTGTTACTCTTTCACGCAAATACTACTGAACCGATTACAATGAAATTAAGCATACATATAGAGGGTAACTTGGATTAACACATAGGATATGTTTTATCCCGGAAATCCCACGGGAACGGGAACTATGCGGCTTTTCTCTGAAAATGCGGGTGAAGCCGCGGGCGAAAAGCTAGTATGTTATAAAACTAATATACTATACTAGTCTAGTACTATGTTGTAGTGTATAAACACTGCAAATTGGAAGTAGAGCGGTTAGCATTGAAGAAAACAAAGAAGATTAAATACGTTTATTTTAACATACACACACACACAAAATAAATGTAATGGAGATGAAAAATTAAATTAAATCTGAGATTCTTCATGACTATAATTCTCCATATTTGTAACCTTTAAAAATTGATGATTCACTCTTATTTGTCATGATATTCTACAATCTCTCAATAAGTGGATTATAGAGCAAACTTTTTTTTTCAATTCGAACCAGAAGATCTTCAGATTACTGCGTTCAACCCGGTAATAATCCTTGGTTGGATTTGAGAGAAACAAACTCTTCAGCTTTATTTTAAACATCACTGGTGTCTGGTCGTTTAGAAAATCTAAATCGGAAAAATTTACATTCACATGCTATTCAATTAGGCAACGAAATTAATCGATTCTCATTCACAAAGCCTGTTTTTATAAATTCTATAGAACAAAATAAAATCCCTAATGATCCAATCACGTGTGGTTTATCACGTTTGAGTTCCCCTTATACAACCTTTCATGATAATTTTTTCGTGTGTCGAATTAATGATGCGTCCCTAATTTTTCTATACGTTGGATTTTATTATTTACTACCGTTCCGCCCCGGCTTCGCTCGTGATAAATATATTATAGCCTATAACCTTCCTCAATAAATGGGCTATCTAACACTGAAATAATTTTTCAAATCAGACCAGTAGTTCCTGAGATTAGTGTGTTCAAACAAACAAACTTTTATTTTAAATAAGCCATAATATAGCCATTGTTTTTATATAAATAAATATATTGAAATATTATAAGTTTGTTTTATTTGTTGTTCTAGCACCTAATAACCTTAGAGTATGTACTAATAATAATAATAATAAGGGCGTAGGGATGTGACGACCCCATCGCCCACGGTTGGAATATCTATTGTCTACGTGACAATAGATATTCCACCCGTGCAATCAGTCAACCCGCAGGACACCTTGTGGCGGGGTGTCGGGGAGTAGCGACCCCGCGGGAACCGAGTGCTCCCGGGGGAGGCCCCTGTCTTCATCTCCGGCTCGCCTTCACCGGCCGGTCGGAGTGAAGCCTGACGAGGACAGGACCCCCACCTCTGGCTTGCCTTAACCGGCCGGCCAGAGTGGAGTCGCGAGAGCTTTTAGCTCGAAGGGTGGATGCGAAGCGTAAGTGGCGAGTGGGCACGTGATGCTGGACCCTCAGGGAGCGCGTGATCGTAGTTTAAAGTCCAGGGACGCCTCTCCACCCTTAGCTGCTCACAATATGTTGCCCCCTTGTCGCACTATTGCAGCGACTTATTTCGGGGGCCCATACAGTGAGAGGGCGAGTCACCACCTGCCAACATATTTTTACTTTCTTTTAGTAGAAAGGCAGGTGCCATAGTTTCCCATAGTCCTCAGTACCAGTCCATTTAGCATCCCAATCCATAGCCCAATCATTAAATTTCCATACCCTGCAATAGTCCTACATCGGCCGCGGACTGCCCAGGGCTGTATCTCTATAGTGCAGTCATGGGCAGGCTGCGGCTGGTGTCCCACAACACATTAAAATTCTCGAAAGGGCCTCTGCGTGTTGGATCCGTGTCCCCACGTAAGCCTTCCAAAGATCCGGGTACTGTCCTTCTGGTGGTACCCGAGTATTATGGAAATGAGAAACATAATAATAATAAGAGACTTATACCACCAACATTGCTGGGTCTATACTCCAAGCTTCCTTTAATACATTATTATATACAGAGATATTTCCGGTTACATTCGTTGTATTGATTGCTTAAATACATTTGAAGATAGAGAAGAAGTCACTAATTAATTACCTACTCAAAATAGCAAAATGCCCATTGTTTTTCAATCCTAAAGTTGGACGAAAAAATCCTGCTCTACCTATGATTAAAGTCAGAATAAAACTAGTTATAAAGTATTATATTAACACTTATGAATTAAAAATATTATATACGAACCTATTTAGAAAATGGAATTTTCTATAATTAGAGAAGTTGATGCTTGATTTTCTACGTTTAGTTAATTTGGACATTTCCAACGTGGGGTAGGAACCACGGACAAGGGTGTACTGTCGTGTTTAATGTTTTACCCCTAAGTGGTATGTGTTGATAAAATGACAAATGAATGTAGGGTCAGCAAATTAATGATTGAATGATTGAAGTTAAACTATAACGTTTGTTTTTTCTAGTCATGCTTAGAAAAAAACATTAACTGATGTGTAAGGGTGCTTTTCCACCAATAATATTCAAAGGTATGTAGCGAGGAATGTGTTTGTAAGTAAACTATTGGTTATTTACAAACACATCGCTTCAAATTTCAAACTAAATGAAGCGATATGATTGGTTGTTTACAAACACTACGCATCCTCGCACATCTTTGGTAGAAAAGCACCCTAATTGTAGAATGATATTGAAAGTGATTACATGCATGAGTGTGACAATTGCAAAATAAATTTTCGAAGTAAATAAAGAGCGTGTGTGCCGAGCATACCTGTCAGAAATGAAACTTATTTGGCAAACTTCTTACCAAAATCTTCGCCTTACAGTAAGGCGAAGATTACTACTGTCACGTCATAGAGTAAGGCCCTTACTCTATGACGTGACAGTATGAGTACCTTGAAATTTTACTCTCAATGCGAATAAAAAAGTTTCACTACAAAAATTAATTCATGTTCATTTGAGTTTCGACACATAAATATTTCACAAGTATGCATATCGATAATATGTATTTTACCTATAGCCCCTATAGGTAATTAAGGATTTATCCAAGTGCAAGTATAGAGGTGTCTTCAACATTCGTTGAATTTTATGAAAAAATCAACTCAGTAAATTTATTTTTCGTCAGACAATAGACATTTCTAATTATCGAAATTGAAGTTGTTTTGTTGACGTTACATCCGCATATTTATATTGTCGTGAATAAACATTAACGCTATATCATGTGATAATATTGACTGAAGTATACAAATATAGCTTTTTGGTCGAGTGCAGGTTGAAGGTGTATTATTAAACTGTATGAAATGATCTATATAAAAGCCTAGTATGTCATTGTAAACTGTTTTTTAAAAACGGGTGCAATGTACTGCTAACATAAAAAGGTGATGTAACAAGATTTTTATCCTTACTAAAGTTCGGTGAAGCCTGAAGGGTCACCTGCTCTACCATATAGTTTAAACTTTATACCGAGAATTTCAATCAAAAGTCTTGTTTGTTTTTATAATGGCTGCATCACGTTTGAACAAAATTAGCTCATGAACGAACCAAGATTTATTATTATTTCTGCATCAAATTTCATTTCAATCAATGCAAATTTTTCGACTAAAAGCACCTAAAAGGCCCAAGTCTGATTAGTGACATTTAAATAGCAATAAATACTTATTATGGGCTTATGACTTTATATTACCTGTAACTGTAATCTACCGCCAAAGTAAATTACCTGGTTTCGTGTCCCTAAAAATAATCGTGCCTTATTTTTGAGTAGCGTGATTCGTACAGGGCCAATTCTTATTATAACGAAAATGTCACGGATAAAGGCCAGAGTATCGTGGCGATATTGTTTCTTTATTTTGGAATCATTTGTTATAAATATTTTAGTTTAAGGTTTCATTAAGGATACTATCGAATTCTCACAATCCTCGACCTAAGGTTGCCTGGAAATGACCGCTGTTTTAGCGATAAGACCACCTTTGTAGTATATGTGTATTTGCGTATTGTTTCCTTGTTTTGGAGCAGATTATGTGTTTTCAGTCATTCATTCATACTAACTACAAACACTAGGTACTACGATAATACATAATTATGAATGAAAAATAGCGCTACCATTTAAAAATATGTAGTCAATGGTCCATTAATTACGGGCACAGAATTGAAATGGTTCTTAAAACTGACCTACTCGTAAATTTTCCTATTAATAAGTAAATATTTATTCATTCATTCAACTCTTTACTCTATTTAACAAGAAAATATTTTTCCTGCTTTTTCAGCTGCTTATTCAGATTGCGACCTACGTGCTTAAAATATAATATTCTATTCTTTCTTCTATGTACAGGCTGCTGGCTGATAACAGATTGTGTATTTTTTTTTAATTTTTTTTGGCGGTGAAATTGACCCAATTTATTTTTCTTTATTCATATTTTAACTATGTAAATGTTTTCGGTAATAAAACAGCTGTATTATTAAATGCTATTAATATTAATGCGATGTGCGTGAGCTTGATTACTTCGCTGCTAATTCTAAATGTATTGTTGTTGTATACGAAGGACGTTTTCTTACGTACAAAAACTAACTAACACCCGTCGCGTATTTACAAACTATACATAGCCAGAACGCAACCATAGGAAACTGCTCGTGTATACTTTGAAATGCTGTTTTTAAGTTTGTTATTACAAAATATACACGAATTTCGCGTACTGATCGTGTATACTTTGTAACGCTGATGCTTGCTTCTTCGTTCCAAACTATACACGATCAGTACGCAAAATATAGCTAAATATACCTACTACATCACTTACGCTTGAGCGAAATAATAAATAAGCGTAGGCAATCAAAGACTTGTACAGCTATATCTATCTACTTTTATTCTTCTTGATTGATTCAGTAAAATATGGAATAAAATATTATTAGGTGAGCTTAGAAAAATTAATAGGTAACAGATAATATAAGGGTTACCTGTGTGTTAGGTTAGGTTCGTATTTATTTTAACTACACAAAAATAGAAGCCCCGCTAAGCGGGGCTCCGTCGCCTCGCAACCATCTTCTTCTGGACTTATTAGGTTCTTACATTTTAGCACAGTATTGTCAATTGTAAGTCGTGCAGTATAGTCGGGAACGAAGACACAAGCATCCTCGATACAAAAAATATACGACCAGTACGCAACATTACATAGTACATACACAATACACATGCATTTTGATCATAGATTTCAAAACAGCACTACAATAATATAAGCGCGAGCAATGGAAAGACGCCGCGCTTACTCCGAAACATACACGATTAGTCCGCATGCGTACTGGCGCTGTATATTTTGGAGCGCTATTCTTACTTACTTCACTACAAAGTATACGCGAGTACTTGCGTACTGCTGTTGTATAGATTGGAAGGACTTTGTAAAAAAGTTATTTCCAAACTATACGCGATTAGTTTCACACCGTTGCGTACTGGCCTTGTATAGTTTGGAAAGACGCACACCCGTCATGTCACTAACTAACATACCTACTTTATGTATTTGTCTACATTTATCTTGGTGTTGATAATCTCTCAACAATTTCAATAATCTGGGAACTCTATCCTGCCCATTAATTGTTTTTTTTGTTATTTGATTAAATAGCTTTAATTAATTGAGACAATGATTTTATAGTCTTCAGTAATTGTATCGATAATTGTGTATTATGTGGTGTAAAATAATATGGTTCATTCATTCAATTGTACAACAATTATCATTATAATTAGCGTGAATGATAAAAAATTAAAAAAAAATACATAATAATTCCGTTATTGGCTGATGCTTGCGTTCGAGCTTTTTGGCGCAATTCACCTTTAAAACAATAAATTAAAGCATTCTTTAAACTCAATGCATACAAATAATTTTTGATAAGCTGTATCGAGTATTAACAAGTGTAAGGAATACAAGTAAAGTTTTATTTTTTAAGTTTTATAGAGTCTTACCTTTTGCTGTTAGAACCATCTGGCGCGACTCTACGTCTTTTCCGTCGACACAGTCGCGCGATGTGACCGCAGCCTAATCTCTCCCATAGAGGCGGATTTCTCTCCTCCGCGGTTTCAATTATATCGCCGTTCATTGCTTTTTTTTAATTACGAATGTAACTCATGAGTTAAGTTTTTACATAATCCTATGGGGAAGCCAGCACAATAATTTATATAAAAAAAATATTTTTTGTATGGAGGTTCTGCTTGATTATATACGTAAGTATATTAATAAAATAAGCTAACTCTGATGAGCTTTAATATTAAAAAAAATATTCAAACAACATTTTTGTTGATTGACGAATAATTTAACTTTTTGTAAATAGGTAATTAGAATATCGATAGTATTGAATATCGTCGATCGACATTAGATAGATTGTTTTTAAAAAAATACACCTAGACAAATTGTTGATTCGCGTGTTAGTCTGCTTGCCATTTCTAATTATGTATTGAATTTTTAACTACATAATTTGATACGACACGATCGATAATTCCTATTGAACTAGCATTGCAAACAATTAATGAATGTGCATACGAATGTCTACAAAATACATGAATGATAATTTATGTTAAAAAGTTATTAAAAGAAATAAAGAATTTATTGTTTTATCTTATTTTTTTTAAATCTGTAGTTGATGACTCAAATATTATGTTGTCTCAATTTATGTTAAACATACTTTTCAGAAACAGCCTATGATACCTATTTAAGATGAGAAAAGTCTCAACATTATTGTTTTCGCTTATTAATTCCCTTTTTAAAATGAAATATTAGAATGCATTTATATTTAAAATGAAAATTTAGAAGGTTTACTAACTACCTATTGATTATACCTACATGCTTCTCTTATCAGAGTTAAAAAAGAATGACTTTTTATTATATACACAACAATATACCGTAGTAGTAGTGTATCTATAAAAATATATATTTGAACACAAAAGTACACACGTAATAGTTTACGCGCGAAATATCACAAATTTTAGCGCCTGCGATCAAAGCTAAGGCAAAGAGGTGACTGATCGCCGTTGCTATATAATATCGACTTCACAAGGAAACAGGGTGCGTGCATATTAGCATTAATATTAAGGTGCTGTAAGCAAGGGGATCACACAAAGGTTTACGAATCAATTACTTGCCGTCTGTCGATGAATATTTACCGAGTTTGAAAATTATTTTTATGGATGTCGAGTAAAAAGTAATCGAAATAAGACGTATAATAACATTTAATTATTTAGGTTGTAATACAGTATTTGACAGGATAGGTAGGTAACTTAAACAAACATGAACGACTAAAATATGTGAATGAAATATTATGTACATGTAAATAACGCTCGTTCTATTCATTTATAAGTAGAAAATAGACTGACTAGTGACTATATTTATAGGGTACTAAGTTATTTACTTAAATGTATATCAATAAATATGTTTATTCAAATAAAGCTGTCCACACACGTCTATTTTACGCATGTAAGTAACTACCTAAATAGATATTTGTGTGGCAGAGAAACATGGCCAGGGTAATTTATATCACTACATAGTATAAAACAAAGTCGCTTTCTCTGTCCCTATGTTCCTTTGTATGCTTAAATCTTTAAAACTACGCAACGGATTTTGATGCGGTTTTTTTAATAGATAGAGTGCTCCAGAGGAAGATTTTAGTATATAATTTATTAGGTTTTAGACAAAGCGGGCGAAGCCGCGGACGGTAAGCCAGTTAGAAATAAAACAGACACTCAAAAATAGGTTCTTTATTGTAAAAGTAATAATATCTAATATAACGTAAGCTTAAATTAGTTTCAGAGTATATTTGTTGATTGTTGAATGAAATAGTCACAGAAGCTTTGTTAGATACCTAACTATTAATTCTGTAACATAACTGATATTCTTATATATAAGTCGTAAGTAGATAAAATATTGACACTGTAGACTTAAAAAAGAAAAATGCAACAAAAAAGAAACGGATAGGTAACAATTTTTTATTTCGGTAGGTACCTATCTAATGTACCAAATCATTTTTAATAAAATTTAAATAAACGCAAATTTACATTCGAATAAAATAATAGTATTAAAAAAAAACGGGGCAGAAACAAGATGAAAATGTAGGTTTTATATTATAATATGTAGTTTTAAATAAATTACGCTCGCATACACTTCATTCTCTTCGTGGCTGGGTCTATCTTGCATTTCTCGGAGGGGCTGCATTTTTGATTATTGCAGTAAATTCCGGAACCACCAGCTATAAAAAAAATAAAATAAAATAAAAACTATCGCCGTAGAATGGTTAGCGGAGAGACCAATTCTTATCAAAATAAACACAATTACCAAAATTGGAATCATAGCTTTTTATTTATTTTTTTCTGTAGTTTCGCAAATGTAAGGCTGCACAAGGGTTGCAGCTTTTAGCAAGAAATGGATAAAGACCAAATGAAGGGTGGGGAAAAGCATCAATCTTCAATAGCTGAAATTAAAAAAAATATGAGGTACCAACATAACATCTGGCTATTTGTTAAAAAGTTAAAATATTTCAATGGCGTAATTTCTATCCATTCTGTGTTTACGCGGTACATATAAAATCTATAACCTATCTCTTATAGGTATATAAAAATGAATCGCAAAATGTGTTGGTAAGCGCATAACTCGAGAACGGCTGAACCGATTTCGATAATTATTTTTTTATTATAATTAAGGATGGTTCTTATGTAGAGAAAATGTAAATATGTACCACGGGCGAAGCCGGGGCGGACCGCTAGTGTATAATAAAATAGTAGGAAAGTCAAAACTGTACATTGAATATTTTTTTTAAATAATACTTGGGGCGTGATCTGCAATAGATACCTAAGCCAAAAATAAAGTTTTTAGAATTTTTGTCTGTTTGTATTTCTGTTTGTCTGTATGTATGTCCGGGCTAATCTCAAAAAGTACTGCATGGATTTTCTTCAAATTTGGTACAGAGATAGCTTGAGACCTAAGGAATGACATAAGATAAGTTTTATCCAGGAAATCCCACGGGAACGGGAACTAAGCGGGTTTTTCTGTCACTACGCGGACGAAGCCGCTGGCGGAAAGCTAGTTGTAAATACACAAGTAATATCATCTATCTTTTCTGTATTTATTGTAGATTACTTACACTGCGAGTATTTATCATTATTCCCGCCTCCAACAGTGGCCAAGTCGACACAGGACTTAGCATTACAAGAGTTAGGGCAGCACGCCTTGCCGTGGCTGCAGTCGTATGTCTGCTGGCATTTTGGGCTGCAGCTGTACACCTTTGACGGGAGGGGACAGCTGCCTGAAGCTGGAAAGTGGAAATAGATATATGAAAAATATATAACAATGAATGAATAAATCCTAATATTATCAATGCGAAAGTAGCTCCGTCTGCCTGTCCCTTCTTCACGCCTCAAGCATGGAACCTATTTTTCTGAAATTTGGTACTTGAGACATGTAAAAGGACATAGGTTTTATCCAGGAAATCTTTTTTTGACGTTAAGAGCAGGCTTTCCAAAAATTCCACGGGAACGAGAACTATGCGGATTTTTCGTGGGCGAAGCCGTGGTCGAAAAGCTAGTAATGAATCAAAATCACAATCAAAAAAACAGGGTGTAATCGTTAAGTGTGCACAGGCGATTTTTCCGTAAGTATTACAGATAACAAAAAACTTTAAACTGATATCGAAAGTACTTAACCTAATGAGTAAAATGGCCGTAATAAATTTTTAAAAATAAATCGAGAAATATCAAAAAAAATATCTTTAAACCCTCCCATACATTAAGAATGAATATCCCATATACATTTAATATGAAAGATATTAGCTTTCTTTTTCTTTTTTGGTTTTCTGCTTTAATTACTTCGCAAATTTGAAGTGGCATTTTCCACGCTTTTTCCGGACATTTTCATGCATTTTCCGGATATTTTCCGGGCATTTTCCACGCTTTTTTCGGACATTTTCACGCATTTTCCGGACATTTCCCAGGCATTTTCCGGGGATTTCCCACGCATTTCCCAGACATTTTCCGGACATTTCTCAGGCATTTTCCGGGGATTTTCCAGGCATTTTCCGGATATTTTCCGGACATTTTCCGGATATTTTCACGCATTTACCGGATATTTTCCGGACATTTTCACGCATTTTCCGGATATTTTTCAGGCATTTTCCAGGGTTTTTCCACGGATTTTCCGGAAATTTCCACGCATTTTCCGGATATTTTCCAGACATTTTCCGGACATTTCCCTGGCATTTTTCGGGGATTTTCCAGGCATTTTCCACGCTCCTCCCGGACATTTTGACGCATTTTCCGGATATTTTCCGGGGATTTTCCAGGCATTTTCCGGATATTTTCCGGACATTTTCACGCATTAACCGGATATTTTCACGCATTTACCGGATATTTTCCGGACATTTTCACGCATTTACCGGATATTTTCCGGACATTTTCACGCATTTTCCGGATATTTTTCAGGCATTTTCCAGGGTTTTTCCACGGTTTTTCCGGAAATTTCCACACATTTTCCGGAAAATTTCCAGAGATTTCAAACTCAAACTCAAACTCAAACATTCATTTATTCAATTAGACTACTATTTAGTAGCACTTTCGAATCGTCATTACATAGTATTTTTAACATTTACCACCGATTCGGAAAGCAGTATCTATGGAGAAGAATCGGCAAGAAACTCCATAGTTGCTCTTTTAAATAATGTCAATAAATTTACATAATATGTAACTTATATCTACCTAACTACATAATATGCCAAAGAACTGTCCTGTGGTTTTTACGCGACAACCCTCCATGGGTCTTTATCGTCCATATATTCCTGAATACTGTAGTACGCTCTCTGAACTAGTACATTTTTTATGTAAGTTTTAAATTTAGAACTACTAAACTCTTTAATATTGTGAGGAATTCTATTGTATAAGCGTATACCTTGACCCATAAATGAATTTTTAACTTTAGCTAATCGGAAAAATGGCATTTCAATTCTATTCTTGTTCCTTGTGCCATAATCGTGTCTATCTCCTACTCTTGTGTGTAAGTCAGAGCTTTTGTGTACATGCAAAATATTATTAAATATATACTGTGATGGTACAGTAAGGATACCAGTATTCTTAAAATGATCTCTTAGTGAGTCCCGAGCACGTAAATTATATATAGAGCGAATGGCTCTTTTCTGTAAGATAAATATAGTTTCTATATCTGCAGCCCTGCCCCACAGTAGAATTCCATAGGACATAATGCTATGAAAGTAGCTGAAATAAACCAATCTAGCCGTATCTTCATCGGTGAGATGCCTTATTTTTCGAACTGCATATGCAGCAGAACTGAGCTTACCTGCAGCGGTGTTGACATGGGCTCCCCACTGTAGTTTCTCGTCCAATGTTAACCCTAGAAATACAGTAGACTCAGTAGGATGCAATACCTCCCCGTTCAAGGTAATATCTCTGTTCAACTTTTTTACATTAGGAAGTAAAAATTCAACACAAGTGGTTTTTTTGGCATTTAATAATAAATTATTGGCAGTAAACCATTCAGATATGTGTAAAAGAGCACTGTTCACTTCGTCAACATTTGGGTCATGCCTATCCACATTAAAAATTAATGAGGTATCATCTGCAAACAGAACTATTTCACACCTATCCTGCAAATAATAGGGAAGATCATTGATATATACCAAGAACAAGAAGGGACCTAAAATTGACCCCTGTGGAACACCAATGTTAATTGACGCACCGCTAGAACGTTCTCCATTAACAACTACAGTCTGTATCCTATCATGCAGGTATGACGCTATGAGGTTCTGGGCTTTTCCTTTAATTCCATAGTGATTAAGATTACGTAACAAAGTACAATGTTCAACGCAGTCAAATGCCTTGGAGAGGTCACAAAATATCCCTAGAGCATTTTTTGAGTTTTCCCATGCCTTATATATATGTGTTAGAAGTGCAACTCCAGCATCTGTGGTTGAGCGCCCCTTTGTGAAACCAAACTGTTTGGTGTGCAGTAAATTATTAGATGCAAAATGACTACTCAATTGGTTTAATATTAACTTCTCGAATACCTTACTTAATGTTGGTAAAATAGAGATAGGTCTATAATTGTTACAGTCTTCTTGATCGCCCTTCTTAAATAAAGGTATAACTTTACTAAGCTTTAGTAAATTAGGAAATGTACCATAGTCACAACACTTATTAAATATGGAAGCTAAATTTTTCGCAATATTTTCTATTATATTATTAACTAAATTTACGGACATTCCCCAAAGATCACAAGTATTTTTAAGATTAAGCGTCTTAAAGGCAGTAACAATATCATTAGCAGTTACGTGTCGTAATTCAAATAATGTACTGCACTCCGCAACATGGTCCCTCAAAAAGGTCTCTGCAAGTGCTGAAGACGAATTTAAACTATTAGTAATAGTAGCAGGGACACTACTGAAGAATTCTTCAAAAGCAAGCGCAACATCAGCACTTTTGTCAATAACCCTGTTATTATTTACAAGTTTTATGGTATTACTTGATTTGCTTTTACCCATTTCACCATTAATAATTGACCAAACTGTTTTAACTTTATTATCAGAGTCGCGTATTTTTTCTTTGATATACAAACGCTTTGCAGTGAAACAAACTTTTTTAAAATTTTTTGAGTAATTTCTAACATAACTAAGAAAAGATGGGTCTTTATTATATTGCTTCATACCATATAATTCATAAAGAATGTTCCTGCACCTATGTATACTAGCTGTCGCCCATTTACTAAATGGTAAATCCTTGGTAATATTTAAAGATTTAACTTTAAATATTTTTTCAAATTCTTTATGTACTAAATTAAAAAGATTTTTAAACATTTCACAAGGACTATTAGGATAGGATTGAACATTTAGTACGGGCAGGTTTTTATTAATATTATCTCTAAATTTATTAATGCCTTTTTTAGTTATAGGCCTAACATTAATCCTTTTAAATGTAGGTATGCAATCCCATTCAAAAACTACTTTCTGGCCACAGTGATCCGAAGTCAATGTATTGAGAATATTTTTCTCTAAACAGATGCAGTCACAGTATATATTATCAATACAAGTTGCAGAAGTAGGTGTAATTCGTGTGGGTTCATTAAAAAGTTTATATAGATTAAATGACTGAAACAAATTAACAATTCGTGTAGCCGTTTGTGTTTGTAAAAGTAAATCAATATTAAAATCACCACATACTATAACTTTTTTTTTACTCCTGCTTAGACGCTTTAATATTTCTTCCATGACTGTCTCAAACATATTATAGTCACTGGAAGGGGGTCTATAAACGCAAACAATAATATAACGCTCCAGCTCCACACAGGACAGTTCAATGGTCCGTTCTACAGAAAGACTAACAATGTCAGTTCGTTCTTTACATTTTACACTATCATGTACAAAAATAACAGAACCTCCGTGAATAGCCTGTGTCCTAAAGTATATACTTTTTAATTTGTAATTTTCAATATTTACTAACGACTGACATTGTTTAAGCCAATGTTCTGTTACACAAAATATTTTAATATTGTTATCATTCAGAAACAATTCTATTTCTAACAATTTGCTAGCCAAGCCTTGAATATTTTGATGCACAATGGAAAAAGACTGCTTAGCTGTTGTCTTATATACTAGTTTAAATCTAGCTTAGGGCTAGATTGTCTGTCTACACTTAATCTAGGTTGATGTATAAAATTACTACTACATAAAATTATAGTAGATTGATGGTCTGATACCGAACATGTACCAGACTGGTTAATATTATATGCTATTAACATAGCAAGTTCACGCTTATATCTATATGGCAGATACACTGTATTCTTTGTCAAAGTAAAAGATTTAATACATGAGTTAATTTTCAAAGTAAATAAATGCATCACGATGATGAATTGTTAGGTTTTTCCGAGCATTTCCCGGGGATTTTCCGGATGTTTTTCAGACATTTCCCGGACATTTCCCTGGCATTTTTCGGGGATTTTCCAGGCATTTTCCACGCTCCTCCCGGACATTATAACGCATTTTCCGGACATTTTCCGGACATTTTCACGCATTTTCCGGATATTTTCCAGGCATTTTCCACGGTTTTTCCGGAAATTTCCACGCATTTTCCGGATATTTTCCAGACATTTTCCAGACATTTCCCAGGCATTTTCCGGTTATTTTCCGGGAATTTCCCAGGCATTTTCCTGGGATTTTCCGAGCACTTCCCGGACATTTTCCAGACATTTACAGCCTATGTCAGGGAAATGTCCGGAAAATGCCTGGAAAATATCTGGAAAATACCCGGAAAATGCGTGAAAAACGTGGAAAATGTCATGTTTTGTCAACATGTGAAAAAACCAAAAAAAGAAAAAGAAAGCTAAAATCTTTCATATTAAATGTATATGGGATATTCATATTTCATACTTAATGTATGGGAGGGTTTAAAGATAATTTTTTTGATATTTCTCGATTTATTTTTAAAAATTTATTACGGCCATTTTACTCATTAGGTTATGTACTTTCGATATCAGTTTAAAGTTTTTTGTTATCTGTAATACTTACGGAAAAATCGCCTGTGCACACTTAACGATTACACCCTGTATAAATGAATCATTAAAAGGGACGGTACTAATCCTACTTCCGTCTAATATTATAAAATGAAAAAAAAAAGACGTGTGGCACTCGGGGACTGCCGCGGTAAAGCTATTGCATAGCATGCCTTCAAGCCACACCTCCGAGCCCGTCGGAGTGGGGAGCGTGAGGTTTTTTCGTTACGGAATTTATCGATTCGGTCCCCGCGCTCAAGGCCCGCGATAGAAGCTATGCAATAGCTTAAAACTGAAAGTTTGGATGGATGAATATTTGTTACTCTTTCACGAAAAAAACACATTGTAGTTTCCATAAAAAAGACATTGGTAGATCATGTAAGTAATTGATTATACATCAAACAAAACATCTTTGTTTAAACTTACCTGCTTCTGAGTAAGCAGCAATGAGAACAACAGCAAAAAGTGTCACGATCGTGAGGGAACCTGTAAAAATAAAGAAACCTTTTAATTTTGTGGTAAAGGATTGTAATGTTCGTTTTTATTTTTCACATTTATGTATCTGCGAGGATAAACCGCAGGATAAAATAGAGGTGAATTTACAAAGATTAAAATTTAATCTTGCTAGCTCAAAGCTAGTTCAAAAGTGAAGCCTTCATAATATTTAATATTATGAAGGCTTCACTTTTGAACTAGCATATAGCTTTAAGGCTTCAACTACATATTTGTATGTAATCATTATATTGTAGCCATAAGCCAACTCCTATAGACACAATTTTGACCCACTTTTTAATAGTCACCTCGTCGTAATAGTACTTACAGGCCATTTGACTAATTGTTATCTTTACTCACAATTATTTTAATTGCATTATAAATAATTCAAGATGTCCAATCCGTTTGTTTTATTAGATCGATAAATATTATTTCTCTTTGATTGTATATTAATTAACAACTGAAATCAAACTTAATTGTGATAGTAAAAGGAACATCTAGGAAAATAGAGCGTGTGTGCCGAGCACACGTTTCAGAAGTGAAACTTCTTTGGCAAGATTCAAAGATACCAAAATCGTCGCCTTACTCCATAACGTGATGGTATTGTCATGACGCGACCTTGAAATTTTACTCTCAACGTGCCTAAAAAAAGTTTCAAATTCAAATAAAAAGTATGATATTGCAAGCCGTATTTAGGTAATATAAATCTTATAGATTTTTTCCCATTTACCGCATAATCATAACTGTAGAATGTTTAATGTTTATAATTTATATAAACTTGTAGTGTTGCCTAACTAATTAAATGCCAGGCAAATAAATTGGCAGAATTATTATATTTGCTTATTTCGTAAAGTCCTTGACTTAGGGTTATTCAACTGAAACTTGTTCACGCACATATATATCCTGTGTTTACGAATAAAAATTATTTAAACTGTATTTACTACCTACCTTAGATAATAACACCTCACAATAGAAAATTTATTAATTAGGTATTTGGATGTGGGATTTATCGGGTTCTAAGTTCATATAGGTAAAAACTTATCAACAATTTATTTTCAAGATAATAATAATATTACATCAAGTTCTTCAAGTTGCTGGATGCTCTGTATTGCATATCTGACAGTTAGTTAAAATGAAAACATAAAGTAGGTAAGTAAGTACATAGTAATAGACTGGGGTAGAAGCCTTTAAAAATAATGAAAAGATAAAAAAAATCGCAGTCGGATGAAACCCATTAGAAAAGGAGGGGAATA
>CAJQZN010016266.1:0-23213 GCA_907164685.1 Colias eurytheme | reverse complement strand
ACCGGTATTTAGCGATTAATGTCGACGATTACATAAACGACGCGTGGTTTTTTTCCAAACCGAATAATTATGCCAACAGGAAATGTTATTCGAAGCGAATCATCTATAAATCATATCTATCATGCGTTTCCTAATTTCGATACTGCTACAGGAGTAGTAACGTTTTTCTAACAGATCGGCAAGGACACCGAACATTATTTTGAAGTTTGTTCGAGGCCGATAGTTTAATAACTACATCTTAATAAGCAA
This sequence comes from Colias eurytheme, assembly GCA_907164685.1. Taxonomy (NCBI): domain Eukaryota; kingdom Metazoa; phylum Arthropoda; class Insecta; order Lepidoptera; family Pieridae; genus Colias; species Colias eurytheme. The sequence continues at coordinate 22,964 of CAJQZN010016266.1, read as the reverse complement.
CCTTCGAAAGAATGTTACGGCACATTACAGCTATTCGCTACTTAACTTTATTACTGGAACGGTTAAAGTTAAACCCAGTTAATGAGAAAGTAAAATAAAAATATAGGTATGCTGTGATAAAGGTTTAATGAATGACCTAATATCCATATTTTCTAAAATTGCCAGCATTGTACCCTGTGAGCTAAATACCGGAAATACTTAGTGTCAGGCTTCCTCGTGTGTCTAATGTCTATGATCCATGATCTCGGGCGAAGGTCGTGGAGTCCATTGTGAGCTGGGCGAGCCTAATGACCAGCCGCCGTGGCTAATCGCATCACGGTCATTGTCACACACCATACTGCTATAGGATGCTGCTACATGTTGAGATAATCGCCGTAGCTGTGACATAATCGGATATGTTTTCAGTTGTTAGCAGTAGGCTAGTTGGCAAAACTTTAGCTTATGCTAAAGACATTTGGCATTTGAAAGGTTTTGTTTACTATTCACGTTTTCGCAATTTGCAGATTCAGGTTTATCGTTAGGCCTATAGGTGGGACGTGACATTTCACGGAGACTTGCTCCAGCGCCGACACGCACGTGTCATACGTGTGATTTATCATTTGGACAATTCATAAACGATTATTTTATACCGATTCAATGTAATTTTAATGTTGTTTATATGTTACTATCTACAATGCTGCGGATATGTTTATCGAATGCAGCGCTATGACTAACATCGCTAATCCAAATATATGCATGTTCTCAAATATGTTTATTTTGATCGACGACTATACTAACCAGTGATGTAATGTTTCTGCAGCCCCGGGAACCAAGCAGTGAGTAAGCATGGCATGGCGCGAACACTTCATAGCTATTTGTGTTACATTTCTCTGTAGATACATCTATGTGTTCATTTTTTATTTGGATGAAATTTTACACAAATCTATTATTTTCCACATTCCCTAGCTATATGTCTTACTTTAATGCATGTTTACATGCGCTTATAATGTCCCAATTTATATTTTATGCTTTCTCTTTTCGTGTCGTTGAGAGATAGATTGTAATCTCAATAAATAATAAAATAAATAAAATAAATAAAATATCCTTTATTGAATTATTATGTACATTAATGGACGACTAAGATCCGTTAGGCAAAAATAAAAATACAAGAGTTACATTACATTACACAGATTGAAATAACACAAAAAAGTATCAATTTAGAAGTTATTTAAATATTAACGCAGAAGCCGGGCATAAAATGCCAAGATGCTGCTACCAAAATTCGTTAAAGCATTTATAATCGCGTTACTAGAAGTAAAAAGAATATTCCTAAATCTAGCAACGCGATGCCTGATCAATGCATCGAGAACCGGCACGCGGGCTTCCGCGAACATGCTAGACGCACTACACCAACGCGGTAGTTTGAATAAAATTCGGAACGAATCATTGTATTGCACCCTAAAAATTCGATAATTTTCTTTTTTATACCTTGTCCACAGTTGTGGAGTATATAGAGCGGTGCAATAAGCTTTGAATAGTAATATTTTTGCATTTCTTTCGCACTTATTAAACTTTCTTCCGATCATGTTCGCGCGCGCAGCCAGAGAACGCCTTTCTCTGTCTATATCGAGGTCATCTGTCAGATCATACGAAACTATATGTCCCAGGTAGCGGAAAGAATTAACAAATTTGAGCGGCTGGTTATACAGGTAAACAGGCAAATGGATATCCTTAGAGGTTGCGCCAAAAAGCATAGCAACCGATTTATCTACGTTATAGACAAGGTGATGCCTTTCAGCATAATTTTCACAGATGGTGAGGAGCTTACGGAGCGCGCCGACCGAGGGGCTCAGCAAGACCATGTCGTCAGCATAGCTGAGGTTATTCATACAAATACCATCGATGTAGCAGCCGACACCGGTCTCGCTGAGCTCCTCGATCAGCTGATTAACATACATATTAAATAAGAGAGGAGAGGTCAGACCTCCCTGTCTTAGCCCACATGACAGTACAAACTCATCTGAGCAAGTGTTTCCCCAGCGAACGACATTTTTTTGTGTAGTGTACCACGTTTTAAGCAAGCCAATGATGGCAGGTGGCACTCGCGCTTCTTCCAGCTTCCTCCATAGGATATCATAATTTACACGGTCGAAAGCACGACTAAGGTCCAAAAAACAAGCATAAACCTTAGTCCGTCGCGTAACGTAATAATTTACAGTCTGTTTCAAGGAGTAAATAGCTAAATCAGTTGAACTTTGTTTTTTAAATCCAAATTGAGCATCGTTTATCGAAATGTATTTAGAAATAATATTTAGAACAATCGAATCCACTAGTTTAGCGCAGGTCGTCGCGATAGAAATCGGCCTATAATTCGAACTCGACATTGCGCTCATAGTTTTACTTTTAATCACGGGCGTTACAACACATTTTATTAAAGCAGAAGGCAAATAAGCGTGTTTTATACAAGCATTTATGAAAACTGATAAAAAGACTACCACCCATGGACCACCGAAACGTAAATGTTCTACGGCAATGTGATCATGACCACAAGATTTACCTAAATGCATTTTTCTAAGCGTGTCGTAAACTGTTTTTTCATCTATATGAATAGAAGATAGGTCAGATAAATAAGAGAAGGAATCGTCAATACTATTGCTATTTCTATTCGCATTGAGAAGCGTGTGACTAGTAGAACCAAGCATAAATTTACTTTTAAAAATATCCGTAATTTTTTGTTTATCTGATTCACCATCAATTGAAAATGGTGTTCCAATCTTGGTATTCGTTAATTTACCCGCTTGCTCCCAGAACTTACAAAACTGTTTTTCTCTACAAGTACTACTTATTTTATCCAATAAAATCTTTTCTTTATTGTTCTGGCACCATTTTAACCGTCCTTTAAAAACCGACCTACTCTTTTTCATGCTATCATAAAGCGCACCAGAATGAGGAGATCCAGCCTCAAACCAATTCATCAAACAGCGTCTTGCATCCTCGTGAGCCGATTTTACAAATTGATTCCATCCAGGTGTTTTCTTAGGACACCCATTATTCCCCTTATACCTGTGTCGAGGACGCGCCTCCACAGCGGCCGATTGCAACGACGTTATGAATTCATTGTAAATAAGTTCCAAACTATCCTTATGCACAGGACACGAACATGGATTACACCTAGCGAGCGAACGCAAACGATCCCAGTCAAGAGCAGACAAATACTTATTACATAATGATCTATAGGTCTCAACCTCGTAGCTGCCTCTCCTACCCCAAACAACCCGGTTCAAAGACCCGTTCGTGAGAACAGAGCACCTCTTTACAGCAATTATATCGAAGTCTAATTCTAGTACTAAGGGCCTGTGATCCGACCAAAATACATCTTTAATTATGTAAACATTAGTTAAAGCCGTCCACGCGAGCGGGGTGACGATGCAATGATCAAGCCAACTATAAGAACCGTGTGAGTAACTAACATAAGTAAAAACATTATCCAAATTCTTTAGAAAACACATATCTGCACATATAAGATTGTGATCAGCACAAAAATCAATTAATTCATTGTTAAATAAAGTATTTAAATTCGCATTGTAATCTCCCAATACAACAGCCACATTAACAGAGTTACTTTCAATTAAACTATGTATTGAGCCTAAAATATCAGTAAAATAAGGCAAATTTACAATATTATTTTGAGGCATATAAACAGAAAAATACATATGACAATAACCATTATGTTGAAACTTAATGGCGCATACTCGTGAGTCATTACATGTAAAAACATTAACATTATAAAACAAAGAGGCTCTCCAAAGCAAGGCTACGCCCCCATAAGGTCTACCGATTAAAATCCCCGCAGACGTATCTACTGCAGAGGTACCGTGCGCTGAAAAATCAGGATGTATGTTAGATAACAAAGGCAGCTCGTGGGGCAGTAGCCAGGTTTCTTGTAACGCTATTACATCATATTCATCGCATAATGATCTTACTTGATCAATGCTCCTTTTAACGGATTGACAATTAAAACTAACAAATTTCATTTTGATTTTAATAACGTTTTATGTAGCTTAATAATGATATTTTAATTATGTACTATTATTCTTAAGCCAATAAGGTCTAAAAACAATGCCAATCGGCCAAAAGTCGGAATTTAAAAACGTATTCTTTTTATGAGACAATATTGTTACCTTAAAGGAAGCAAAAGAGGTTTCTTTATACGGTTCAATACGTTCTATAGACACCGCGCTCTCACCTTTTGATTTAATGTAGTCTGCGAGCTTATCTTTAGTTGACGATATATCTAAGCGAGAAACGTACAAACAGAAGGTTCTCGGTGCGGCTTGGATAATAGAATCTTGTTCCTGAACTACGGCACGACCCTCCCTGTTCCTATTTTTTTTCTTTTTATATGTGACCGGCACAAAATCCCTATCAGAGCTTTCTTTAATTAAAACCTCTTGCTTATTAGTAGCACAGTTAGGCGCGCGTAGCGAATCAGCTGTTTGTCCCGCCAAGCGCTTCCTAGTCATACACACGTCGTTACTCGTAGCACTCCTTATCTGACTGAGTGGAGCGGGCACGGCTGCGGCAGCCGCGGCGCGCTGCGCCTGCGCCACCGGCAAGTGATGCACCTCGTCCCCCTCAGGCCGCTCCCCGCTCACGTTGGTAGTTGGAAGTTTCGAGCGTTCAATGTGTTGATTTATTTCTTTACGTAGTGAATCGACGTCCGATTGTTTCGCACAGTCACTTTTGATGTGAATGATCTCCTTTTTTAGGAGGACTATGTCCTTTAGGAGGCTGGTTACATCCACGTGATCAAATGTTACGGGTGGAAGTCTATTAATGTTGCGGGCAACGAATACGGGCAGAGTCGCTGGATCAGTTTCTTTGAGGATTTTTACAATATCTTGCAGGTTTCTTTTGTTTTTGTTGTCACCTTTTCGTACTCCACGACGAGTGAGCGAATTATCTGTTAAAATCGCCCTTGCACTGTCAATTTCCTCTTCGGTAAACTGGCCCTCACAAATTTGAAGCAAACTGACTTCGTCAATTACATCAATCTTACACTGAATATAGCATAAGAGTTCACTTATTACCACACGGCAACTACAATCGTTAGGCATTTTAGCCTAGGAAAATAGACTTTAAACACATAAATTATACTTAATACTTTAAATTTAAGACAGCTTAGTGTAAACACGACCGTTCGTTGAGAATCCTCTCGCTACCCTCAAACCCTTTATAACTGCATAAATTTGGTAATGAAATAATATGAATTGATTGGTGAACAGCACACTAAATTAAATATATTACACTAATCAACAGAGAGTCAGTTCTCAGTTGGTATTAACTAATAAGTTAAGGTAATTCTTGCTGCTTACTATATCTGATAGTTTCAAAATTTCAATTCTAAAATTATCTCACTAACTAGATATTTTATAAATTTAAATAAAATACATTTCAGACCAATATAATATATTTTATTTATTCAATCGCTGCTGCTACATTTAATAGCTTATCAAGAACACCATTCCCTATAGATTCTGTGACAACATCGTTAATTCTTACTATGAACATGCTATTATCTTCTTGCGTTATCTTCGAGAGATCTTGGTCAGAGTCAGTTTGACTTTCCTTTGCAACACCTTCCTGGGGAACGGCTACGACTCTCAATTCAACTAAAGCAATTAATAAACCTAATACCATTGTTTCTTCTACATCTTTAACTAATTCTTCTCTTGTATATATAAGATTCGCTTCTATATCATAGAGAGATAAGAAAGATTCAAAACTGTCATAGTAAACATCGATGAGTTTATCAAAATATTCAGATCTGAATTGGGCATCTGTACATAGGTATATGAAGTAAATTAAATCGGTGACTGGATTGGTAAATCTCATTGTTTGGAAATCCAAAAAGCATAGTTCGGTTGTCTCGCCCTGGAACAAAAAATACATTCAGTAAACTCAAGCAAGTGTAAATTTTACTGTAAATTTTCACTGTTTTATCTAGACTATACAAAATTCCAAAAGTAAAAACCTATGTGAACTTTTAAACGGAAGGCTGCATCTTGTCTATTAGCTACAGGTTTTTACAAACTTAAAAGAGAGTCGCTAACTTTTAAGTCTTTTTAGAGCAAATTTTTAGTTACAATCACTGTTTAGTGCAATGAATTACTGTATAATTTTATCAATATAGAGTCAAAAATATATAGAGAAGACAAAAATTCTGCAATAGTACACGTTAACATAAGTGTGTAGCAGTTCCAGCTGGCTTGTTTTACGAAAAATTTTAATATTAAAATTTAACGTACCTTTCGTTTAAACAGTATGTTATTTATCCAAAAATCTCCATGGCAAAATACATTCATTTTCCTAGGCTCAACATACATACGGAAAAGCGGTAATAGCTTCGGTTTAATTGTTTCTAATTTCTTCTTAATATCCAAATCATTAATAACGTTAAGAGAAATGTCAAAAGACTCCGGAAAATAATTTCTAAGTTTGCTTTTGTTTAAGAAGCTATCTTGAAATAGTAAATCATGGAAGTTCTTTGTAATATCATTATACAAGTCACTATTATTCTTCTCAAACACATGTGACAAAGCGTGGAATTTAGCTAAATTAGAAAATATTAATTCAACATGTGAATATTCTAGTTTATTGTTTTTATCCAATGTATCATTCACTTTATATCCTGACACTAGTAAATCTTCAAATATAAGAACTTCATTCCCTTTTTCAGTACTGGAATAAATACAAACGGGTAATACAAGCCGTTTCGCATCAATTATATCCTTTTGCAATTCTCTAAACGTTTCTATCACATTAATATACGCTTCCACTTCTCGATTATGTAATTCACGAAACAATTCCTTCCTCGCCGTGTTTACAAGTGTTTTCACTATAACACTGACACGCTTATCACTGCCATTTTCTGTTATAATTACTCGAAACACATTAGCTATATAACCACTGCCATTCAAGTAATCCACATGATAACTGAATTCCTTAATATCCATGGCATCAGCAACATTTTTGATAGCACTATGCAGTTCCATGCAGTTGAATTCATCTGGCTCACTTATATTTACGTCGAGCGACATATTTCACGTCGACTCTGGAGCTAAACATAAACTAGGTAATTTAATCTGTCATGCGTTTTAAGATAAGATTGCGGTAAATTCGATATCGACTTTATAGCGATAACACATAATACGGCTTAAATCAAATTATCTATACATTCCTACTTCTTTTGTTTTTCAATTATTGTATCGTTATATTTATAACGCTTATATTATGAGGTTAGAATAGTAACATTTATGCACCTATTATTAGTATTTCTCGTTTTTAACACCAGAGTTTTAAAATATAAATAGCTTCTAGACATATCTTATCATGATCAATGATTAATTATTATATCTTATCATTTTGAAAACTAACCAATATGGCAAATCTTCTTATCATTACAAATTACTATTTTTATTTTGATTCTGTATTTCTCAAAAGAAAAATAACAAATTATAAAATAACAGAAGATATGTAATAGCATGGTTAATAATATAAATAATAAATCGCGTTTAAAATCCGTTAAAATCTTAATTTTAAAAGTAATGACTGTTCATTATAATTAGGTATGTCTTTCCAACAGGTCACTAATATTCGGTACATCAAGTAACATCAGAGTGGCGCCGGGTTCGCCCGGGAAATCCTATTCCTGGAAGGAGAAGGGATATACAAGCTGTAGTGCGTCTTGTTTGAGTGGTGTTCAGGTATTTATTGGCTTATTCTTGAAATATTCTTGCGTTTGAAAGAAAGAAAGAAAGACTCAACAATCTTAATATATATAAATCACGTGTCACAATGTTTGTCCTCAATGGACTCCTAAACCACTTAACCGATTATAATAAAATTCGCACACCACGTGCAGTTCGATCCAACTTGAGAGATAGGATAGTTTAAACATGTAGGTACCACGGGCGAAGCCGGGGCGGACCGCTAGTAACATTATAAATTATAGGTAGAAATAATTTAAAAACATAAATGAATATTACCTATACCAGATAATTATTCCATTCAGTTATTTATATTCGGTGTTAATTATTTAATTTGGACGATCAAATTGTTACGGGAATAATATGAGCTTCTGATTTACAGGGAGCATTATATTGTGAGCTATATTCAATAGATTGAAATCTTTATGTATTTTAAATTACATAGCCATATATTAAGTTTATAAATTATAATATTTATCGTATTGTCGGTAAATACCTAGGTATCTATTTATTTTTTTATCTTGAGAACTAACAATCGAAATAATATGTTTTATGCTGTTTTTAATTATAATTCCTAATTCAATCGACTTGTTAAAAAACATTTATCGTGACTAAACGTTCACATCCCCTTAACACGCAATTCGACCTTTTTACATTTGTAACTAGTAAAAAGGTCAAATTACCAACAGGAAATCGATATGTCTTTGCTTCGACGGGCACAGATAAAATATTCAACTGCGATACGTAAATGTCAATCCTGGAGGTGAATTTACCTTTAAAACGCTATTTTACATACGACTGGTAGACAATGAGATCTATTTATATCTCTTTATAAGTGGCGACTCAAGGTTTTTATTTTTTAAAGGGTAGTTTCATTAATTTAAAACGGATATCTTGAAAGATTGGACTCACTGATAAATCTTACGTACTTGTACTTAGTTCTACTGACTTTTTTTATTATTTTATTTATTAACTTATTTCATTGTAATCGGTTCAGTATTATTTGCGTTTAAGAGTAACAAACATACACACATAGTACATCCATACTCACATACTTTCGCATGTATAATATAACAGTAGGAAGTAGGATAATCTAACATAACCATTTGTTACAGGAACTAATAATCCAATGTGTAAGAGACGAAGACGGTAAGAACGCGTCACCCTACATGTGCGATCCACTCACTAAACCAGAGAACAGAGTCAGAACATGCAACGACCATCCCTGTCCTCCCAGGTTAGTTCACATCAGCCGTTTAATTTAAAGTCTAGGCTATAGATTAAACCGAGTGTAATTAACTACCTTGATTATATCTAGCTGTATCTTGTAAATTTTAAAGTAATTTAAGTAGTACTTTAAGAAAAGTTAATAAAACGGCGCCGTTTAATAAAAAGCCTAGGCTTTTAATGAAACGGCTGAATTAACTAATTGGCTGTGACACATACATCACCTGGATGATTGATAAATACACTAGATTTTACTTATAACACTACGTTTGGAAAACTTAAAGTGTATATTATAAGCGGTGCTGCCAAATAAATTCGACTGAACTTAAAAACATTAATTTACCTATAAAGACAAAATTCAATTACGATTAGACACACTATTAAAAGAAAAGTATCCAATTGAAATGGAAAATATCACTCCATTAAATTAATTAAATATAGCGACTTACAATATTAAATATTGCCCTTTAATATTCCAATTACTTATAAAGAACTTCAATAAATACTTCTGAATAAATTGGAAAATTTCTTGAAATTCAAAGAAATGTTCGCACTCGTCAATTGATAACATTTATGTAAAAAGAGCGTGTCAGAAGTGAAACTTTTTTGGCAAGATTCAAAGGTACCAAAATCGTCGCCTTACATCATGACGTAACGGTATCGCCGTGACGTGACCTTGAAATTTTAAGCCTAAAGAAGTTTCACTTCAAAAAATACAAACAAGTGCACATAGAATCTCCGCCTTTATTTCAGTCGGTTAATACTGTGTCCAAAGACAAATTTCTAGGCTAAGCTGAAACTCACAACCACTGTAATAAACTCATCAATATACAGACAAATTAAAACCAAAATTCAAGAACAAAAACTGAATAATTTGTTTCGTAATAAATTAAATATCAATTTAAAACTTTATAGACAACAAGGTTCCATTAACTGACGTTATTAAAGCCGAAAGTCTTCCCTTTTATGTATTATCTGTATTATATTATCTGTGCTTTTATGTTGTATCGTAAAAAGAAAATATAATTTCACCCCGCCGCATATTATTTCCTTCGGATGTTTAATATCCGGTTGTTATTCGATTTATCTTAAATATTTCAACAGCTCAACCTTGTGACTTGTCAAAAAATTAAATTATTTTCTTAACAAAAATTTTTGAGACATTCTTCGTTTTCAAATGACATTTTATAAAACAAAGTTATTCGCCGTGTCTGTCTGTGTGCTTTTCATTATAAACTCAAAAAATACTGCACCGATTTTCATTTTGTTTTCACCAATGACTAGTGTGTCTTTAATATACCTACTTATAATTTGTTGGGTTTTAGAAAATGTGAGCGAAGCCGCGGGCGTAAAGCTACTATATAAAATAAATTTGTGAACAGCAACAAACTAAAAACACACGTAACAACCAAACCAAAAAACCTTTGAGCAACAAGCCATAAAGGAATTTCCTTTTATATCAACACCGCTCAGTACAGAAGAGTGCATACTTTGTTTTTATTATCAACGCTAAAAGCGAGAGACTAAAAATACTTTAACACGTTCATGCCACATTACGCTGCGTTCAAATAACACTGAATAACACCAGTATGTTGGCAGCACTGTTATAATTCTCATTCCTTTAAAATGTTGCCGTGCGAAATATTGCATTAATTACGCGTCGAGCGAAATTAGAATCTCGTCTACGGAGTTTTTATATTTCACCTTTACATTCGTTCGCTTTCTAAAAATATTCACTGCTGGAATATAACAACAATTTTTTTATATAACGTTGACTTTTATCACCCATTTCTCTACTTAAATACGCTAATTTGCAAAAAACATTTAAGAAATCACAATTTTCATAAGAAAAGGCTTTTTTTATTATTCTCCGTGGTAGTAATTGCACCTAGAACCTCTCTCGTAAAAAACAATGATCCCGTACCCTATTAAGAGCTAAGAAGATTTAAAACATAAAATAATCCATAAATTTTATTCAACAGATGGAACTACACTGAATTCTCGCAATGCACAAAGTCCTGTGGTATCGGAATACAAACAAGAGAAGTCACCTGCATACATGAGGTTTGTTTTGATAGTCTTTAAGTAAATTTATTATAGAAGAAATAGGCTCTTAATGCTCTTATGCACCATGGTTTTAACAAATTTTTATGAAAATGTATGCCAGCCTTTTAATTATCTATCGTTCTTTACTCAAAATTATAAACGCAAGATTGAAATTGATCGTACAATATTTTAATATAATTTACCAACGATTTAAAAACTTGCTTTTACTGAAGATAATAAAAAACGATTAACCTATTTATAACGATAATATTAATAGACTTTTCAATGCTTATAATTATTTAAAAAGAAAAGAAATGCATCTGAAAGCAGATGCATAAAGGAAACATATTCCAAATCTGTTATTTAATACAAAGAAAATACAAAAATAAATTGAATTTGTAGAAATGTGATCATTCCAACGTGTACCACATTTCGACAACTTGGAATTGAAATTCTATTCCAAAGCTAACTTGATTTATAAATGCTGACCTAGAAATTCTATACCAACATCTATCAATGAAGTCTAGATATAGCAAGTTAACGTTTATTATGAAACTTAACACTTTCGGAATAAAGATCAAATTTAGTTAATATTGCCGAGCTATTTCGAATCTTTACAAATCTGTATTTAGATATTTTATTCATTTATTTTTGTTGAATAGAAATATGAATTAAAACAGTACGAGAATATTAAAGACTTAACTGCATATATTTTAGCCTACTGTTATTTATAAGCTCTTTCATTTCAAATCTATTGAATATGAATTTGTTTAATTGGAAATTGTGATGCATACATTTCATCTTATATGCGAAGTAAAAACCATTAACTCCACGTAAATTATGAAATTGATAGAATCGATGCAAAAATATCCCCAAAAGTATTGAAATACATTTATTTAATAATCGTAAAAAGTTATTTTACGGAATGTCCAATGTTTCAAGATTGTACTTTTCATTTCAGCTATCAACAAGTAACATGTGGTGATAGATATAATATCCTATAATACTCACAGGTAAAATGTGGTAGGAAGTACCTGTTATATACAACTAGATTTCCGCCTGCGGCTTCGCCCGCGTTTTCAAAGGAAAACCCGCATAGTTCCCATTCCCGTAGGATTTCCGGGATAAAACCTATCCAATGTGTTAATCCAAGTTACCCTCTACCTATATGTGTGCTAAATTTCATTGTAATCGGTTCAGTAGTTTATGCGTGAAAACCATACGTATACATACATAATTACAAACCTTTCCTCTTTATAATATGTATTTGTATAGATATCACAAGTAAGACATGGTGGTACAAAATATAACCTATCCTATACTGACATGATTAAAAAGAGCAACTATGGAGTTTCTTGCCGGTTCTTCTCCATAGATACTGCTTTCCGAATCGGTGGTAAATGTTAAAAATATGTAATGAAGTTTCTAAAAGTGCTTCTCGAAAAGTCTAATTGAATAAATAAAATTTTGAGTTTGAGTTTATATAATCACAGGTAACACGCGGTGGTACGAACACAGTGGTAGTACCAAACAGCATGTGCCCCCAGCCGCCGCCGCCGGACCGGCAGTACTGCAACGTGCTCGACTGCCCCGTGAGGTGGCACGCGGGGGACTGGTCCAAGTGCTCTAAGACTTGTGGGGGTGGTGTGAAGCAGAGAGAGGTATGATTCTCATTACTACTTCCCGATAGTTATGTGATCCTGGTAGGTTAAAATTTAACAGATGCTGTTATGTCTTATTCTTTTATTATGTCGTGCACATTTCACAGGGTGGTTTTAAGATTAAAAAATGCATACGTAATAGAATTCTGTTTTACGCACCTTTTTTTTTCGTTTAAAATGTCTGAATTATTCTCATTCCATAGAATTTCAATTCAGACGTTATCATCTATTTTATATAATTGATAACAGCCTTACAAATGAATAAAAAATATCATCATATCAGAATAACAATATTCTTTACATAACTTTCACCACTTCTTTTAATTGTATTGTTAGTTAGTTTGTAAGTTGGCTTTATAGCACTAACCACGGTCTTATGCCAATCATACAAAGATTAATCAATCAGCTCTAATATACCTTATTCTCAACAGGTGATATGTAAACAAGTGATGGCCCAATCCCACGTGGTGGAACGACCGCCATCGCAATGCAATTCACCACGACCAGCGTCCACCAAGCCTTGTAACAGCAGACCATGTCTATTGGATACGTCTGCACCAGAAATATCACTGGCTAATTCATCGTATATACAACATGATCCTAAGAAGAAAAAGGTATTTGATACACTAATTATTTCTAGACTGTTAACGAAACTTAAATTGATATATTGTTAAACAAAAGCTAAATTGAAATTGTTTACCAGAACATTTGTTTCGCATGTTGATTTAGGGCCGATTTTTCAATGCTTGGATAAAACTTATCCGTCCAATAAAATATTATACGATAATATTAAAATGTCACGTAAACTGTCAAATACGGGCAATTAGAATACGTTTTTAAAATGGTAGATTTATACATTATTCGACGAATAAGTTTTAACCAATGATTGAAAAATCAGCCCTAAAATTATTAAATTATTTTTAGGAAAAATCATGTTGATTTATATTTACCAAATTCCTCTTATCAACATGTATTATATTCTGACGATTATTTAAATAAAGCCGAAAATGTTTATACAGGTAACTGTGAAAGTCGGCGGGTCTGCAACAATATTCTATGGCACACAAGTGAAGATAAAATGTCCAGTGAAAGGGTACAATAGAACGAAAATCCAATGGGCAAAGGATAGTCAGATAATTTCTAAGTCGAAGAAATATAAAATATCGAAAAAGGTAAGGTTAGCATTAGCTGATTATTTTTTTATAAAATAGAATAACTTACACGATTTGTATTGTGTAATCACATTCGTCTTTAAAACACGCAAGTAATATTTTTGAATACAAATCAGTTTATTCAAAGCATCTCAATTCTGTACCTGCAACTTCGTTATAATTCAAATTGAAGACAATTTATAAAGTTATTTCAGTCGCAAATATTTTAGTAGACCAATCTCTATAGAACAATTCGGTACAGACAGTCATTACAAGTTGTTAAGTCTGTTTCCACTCCAGGAGTAGTAAATTTTTAATCCAACACAATTTCCTTATTAAATTGCAAACTTCGGAATTTAAATTTATTCAACTCACACAATTAGTTTCTCTGTTTTCGCCAACTATTGCCTTAAAGTAAACAGCAGGACGCAGTTGTTCATCTCATAAATAAACAAAGCATTCGAACAAGTTCACTCCACTTTACGACAGTGCTCCGAGGATTTGTATAATATTTCAAAATAAAACAAGTGGAAAATATTTAACAAGTATCTTTTACGGTTGTACGGAATACTTACATTATTAAATATCTTAACGCTACTTTTTATATTAGCGATGAGCGCGCAGGTGTCTCTAAGGGATCATAATTAGGTCCTTAATTGCTTTTACGTGTTATTAATATAGCTAATATCTAGACGAGCATTTTCTTAATTAACTTACTACAGTAATAAATGTAGAGTTTTCTGTACTCCGCACGAATAAATTTCTATTACAGTATAAAAGATCGTCCTGGATTTGTTCTGAGAAAATGACCATGTGTCCTAATATAAATAGAAAACGATTTCTTGACATAAATACATTTCGCGGCGTAAGAAAAATAATTTTTCTATTTCTCTGTAAATACAAGTATTAAAAATTAACATTTTTTTTTTTTTGATAAAAGTAAAAAGTAAAAGTAAAAAATTATTTATTCTTTAAGACACGTACATCAGTCATAATACATACATTATTACATAGTGCTTAATACATAACGATCATAATATTATGTAGGTATATGTATTTTCCACGGAACCCCATGTAGCGTTTCATAATGATGATAAAAAAAATTACGAAACTTCGTCATACTAAAACATCCGAAGAAGCCTATCTATAAATGTATCTCACTACTTAACCGAAGTCCTCTATAATTAAACAATATTTACTTATTATATTTTTATGCTCTGCCCTATTCCTCTCTTCAAACTAACTTCCTTCCGTACGTCTGGTTGTCTGGAAGAAATCGCTATTTAGCGATAAGACCGCCATTTGTTGTAATTTATAATTAGATTAAGTTCCTATTTAAGTTATGTCACAGCAATAAAGTATGAATAAATAAATAAATATTAATAACAATTGATCAACTTTATCCCTAATTATTCCCTAGGGAGCACTCCGCATAACATCTTTATCCCTACGTGATCATGGCGTCTATACCTGCGTAGCTGGAAGGTCGAGCGCCAATCTGACCTTGCTGGTGAAGCCGAGACCTGGAGAGTTTCCATCTAGTGAAGAGATCGAGAGGCACAAGGCTTTGGATGAACCGTCTTCGCCGTTGCAGGATCGGTAAGTTAAACTGCAATAAGAGAAAAATATTGGCTATTTTATAAGTAATAATACTTATGATATAAACTAACGATTAATATTTATTTTAATTCATGCAATCGATGTCACATTTAGTTGCATTATATCCGTGTTAACATTCGAACACAGCCATACCGTCGCGTCGTGAGACGATATTATTGCACAAAATAATCTCCACCCACCCGCAATTTTTTTTACTTTTTTTGTCAAGGTGTACAATTTTATAACATTATTATAATACTATAGAATAAGAGAATTGTAAAAATTCTTTGAAATAAATGTCTCTAAACCTTATACATAGGTAATCTGTACATAGATTGTAAAAATTAAGAGTTTGTTTATTTAGTGAAACGCACTAGGGACTACTAGTTAGTTCGATTTGGAAGGTTATTATTATGTTCGATAGTCTCGAAGAAGGCTATATGAATAACATCATGAGTGATCTATAGAAGTGAAGTAGCAATTAAAAATGTAACCTCTTTAGGTCAGATGATGTTGCTTGGCCAGCTAGGTTGATTTAAATCAAAGGAAAGAATTAAATTAAGTAATCAGAAATACAATAAATTTTATTAAATTGATCTTGAAAGCACTATTACGTTTCTTAATAGAAAATCAAATAAACTGAAATATTGGTAAGTAGAGTTTGATTTTAACCGTTTAAAATACAACGTAATGAATTGTAGGTAATATCTGCTTGTGACGTTTACATTTTTTGATGATAATAATTTACATAAACGTGAAAGATATAATGAAATACCTACATACCATTTTATTGATACACAGATTTTTGTGTTTTATGACTTTATTGTTAATTTATTTAGATTAATATTTCTAAATATTTTTTTTTATAGACTAAAAATACCGTAAAATATAAGTTGACCTTAATTCCTGTAAAACAAGAATCATAGCTATTCATTGAATAAACTTCGATTATTTTCCTCTTATCTATAACTCTATTAACCAATAACAGTCTTCTAAACGAACACAGCAATACCAAATTCACAAAACCATTTAACTAAAATATGAAGCAACTAAAGCATTAAAATCTGTTGTGTAGAAGTGACCGATCAAGGAAGATGGCCGCTATAAAATTTTATTATACAAGCAACTGAGAAAACAGCACGCTAGGGCTTAGAAAATGTCATGGAAATTCAGCTTTGTTCTGCAGCGCGTTAATAATAAAATATATTGTTATAAATGTTTTGTTCTAAAAATATAAAGTCTCTAACCTTTCTCTAACGTTCTATTTTGAATTGACTTTCAATTCCTCTTAATTTCATTGTTGACTCAGAACTTTCGACTGCGTGAATCGATTTTGATGATTCCATTTTATATTAGAAAGGTGTCTCCCGTGTCATTTTAATTGTACACAACACTACAGGTCTAGTTCTGACAATTTGAAGATGGATCGGCGGTTTATTATTTAACGCAAAATCTTAATGAATTACATAGGCTAGGTTTTATCCGAGAAATCCCACGGGAACGGGAACTATGCGGGTTTTTCTTTGAAATCGCGGGTGAAACCGCGGGCGGAAAGCTAGTCTTATCTAAACTATCAACAAATTATATCGTGATTTGACTTTTCCATCAAAGACATTCATTGTGACCCGTGTTTTAGCAGTAAAATGATATAATATTTTAAAGACAAATTATTTTCTTACAGAGCGGACGGTAGATACAGAGCAATGATTGGAGGCAGATCGGATGATCAGTCCCACGAGCAGAGACCTGGCGACCAGAAGAAAAACTATAAGGGTAAACAGAAAGGTAATAAACTGTTAAATTTACGTTTAATTATATAAAGCAAAATTATTTTAATAAAAAGAAAACTATTACAGACATTAAAAAAGAAGCTTTTGAAATAATCACCTTGACTACTAAAGAATTAAGTATTAGGTATAATCTGAACAGAGGTTATAACATTATACCTATAGTAAATAGTTTTATTCATGAAAATGAGAAATTCATTCATTTCAATAAAAAAAATTTTTGGAGAGTTATGTATCGTGTCAAAATGTTGAACTCCAACGTTAATATTTTGTAGCAGACAATCGAACTGAACATTTTAAATCACAATTGTTATTAAGTATATCTCTTTATTGTATTCTCATACATAAATAAATGCATTTTAAACACATTTACCAGGTAAAGTGGACAAAGTACGCGACGCTTTATATGGCAGTGGGACCACTAGTACAAAACCGGCGCCCAGCTACAACTCGCAAGCGAGAGACATCTATGATGAGAATGAGGTAATTATTATACATTAAATTATTGCGATAAAAGTCTAGTTGTATATGAAAAATTTCATCAAAATCGGGCCAGCTCTTTTTGATTAATAAACAACCAAACATACAAGTTTCGCGTTTTTGTGTTAATGCCTTTTACCGTATAAAAAATATTAAAGTTTATTCTTGTATCAAGTATTTATAGAATTTATTATACCTACACAATGTTCTTTTAATAAGTACAATATTTTACATATTAATTAATATAAATATATTTATCACCTAATGGATCATTAAAATATAGACGACAATTTAACCCATTGAGCCCCAATGGGCCCGATCGGTCCCAGACACAATAGATTTTCTATTGTGTCTGTTGTTCCGGGGCTAGACAGATTAATGAAATACGGGCTCATTCAAATATTCTAGGTCATTAATTCCATAAATTAATTGCGATTTTCTTATCAAAAATACAAAATACGGTATTTACGTAAACACCTTTACCGGAACAAAAGGAACAAACGAACAAATCTTAATCTAAGAAAGTTGTTTAATAATTCGATTTCTATTGTTGCCCTTGCCATGGCAACGAAAAAACAATATAAATTTCCAATTAGAGTAGGAACACAAACATTTTCAAAGACCGAGGAACAACAAGCTTGCTCCCACGACTTTGTCGTGTTAAAGAAGCTTTTGTGTGATTAATCATTACTTGTTTAACTCATTATAACACAAAAAGCCCCTCAAAACAGACACATACTAAAATAAATTTATACCATATAGTACCAAGTTAAATTGATGACAATATTCATAAATTAATTGAGATGATTAACAATAGATGGCGCGCGGTGTGTCCCTTCAGACACATAAAACTGAAGGAAAAGAATAAATTCGATTGCTCTGGCGGGTCACGAGTGGCTGAGTTGGTCAGGCATCCGCCCCGGAATGGCGCGAAAGGATGCGGGTTCGAGTCCCGCCTCGTGATCGAATTTTTTCTATTCTTTATAAATTAATATTTATAAAGCATTTGAATGCCATAAAACCAAAAAATATAAATTTAATATTCATAAAAATATTGTTAATTATAACAGTCGCTTCTTAACATTTATTTTTGCGACCCAGTTGGGTACCTAGGTAGTTACCTAGGTACTAGATTAAATGCTTAAAATTAGAATATCCCATTATTCCATTTACATACAAATATTGAGTAATCGTCTATATACCTATATGCAATAACATCCACACTTATTCCAATTAAATCAACAGAAAACCACCAATATAGCTCCATAATTTAAAATCAAACTTAACTGAGTAGAAAGTACCCAATCGAGCTCCCATAATTTAAAAGGCTTACCAAATATTAAACTTCTGCACAATAAAACAAACTTTAAGTCCTTCCTCACCCAAGTGTACAATCCTATTAATATTATAAATGTGAAAGTTTGTATGGATGTTTGTTACTCTTTCACGCAAAAACTACTGCACCGATTACAATGAATTTTAGCACACATATAGAGGGTAACTTGGATTAACACATAGGATAGGTTTTATCCCGGAAATCCCACGGGAACGGGAACTATGCGGGTTTTCCTTTGAAAACGCGGGCGAAGCCGCGGGCGGAAATCTAGTAACATTCAATAATAATAACTTTACAGGCGTAATAAAAGCATCTATAAATTTTATTGCCACTTTAACGATGGAACTTACTAGAGAATCATTATGGGTCATCTAAAAGTTTACTTCAACTTCGCTAAATTTGAATACTGTTTTTACTATGTAATTCTGGTGTCATCGTGTAGTTAAAACTTGATTTACGTCACTCGTCTAAACAATAAATATAATAGGAAAGACTATAAGTAGTAAGTAGTATTGTATTTCCGTATGCATAATAATGAAAGATATTGGCGGTAGTCGGTAATAAAAGAAACAAAAACTAGTATTATTTTCGTCTACCTCTGTTTGTTCGATTAATGCTTGAAATAGCTAGATCAATACTTAACATAATTATAACTTGTAAAGAATGATATTATACGTAACTTCTAAAAAATATTAATGTACTTATTTGAAAACCTTTACATTCTCTTATCGTAATCGGGTTAAGAGGACAAATGTCGTAAAACATTAAAAACGTTGTTAAAACCACAACGTGCTTTTGCTCTTCTTCTATTTAAAAATAGGGAAAATCCCATATAATCTTTTCCCATAATAATTATCTCTCTTCCTTAATTACTGTAATTAAAAAGGAGTGTTTTATATCTTAAATACTCGTATTGGGCAATAAAATAGGATTGTCTTTATTACCAAAGGAGATAATGAGAATTAACTGAAGAAGCACCAACTAATTAGTTTAATTAGTATTGATTTTATAATAGTCAAGTGGAGGAACGGATTAATTTAAGCTATTGATAAAACTTTTAGTTCACATTGTTCCTTAAACAGTAAAAATAACTAGAAGGATTTGTTAAACGATACATAAACATACAACAAAATTTACTTTGGTTTAACCAAAAATTCGTCTTGATAATTTATGCCTCTGTGGCATATGTCATATATTCATGGAAAATCTAAATTACCAGAATTTTTTGATCCAATGTAACCTTCGATTCACTAAACTTTATAACAATATGAATAACGCATTTTCGTATGTTTATTACATTGAATAAGAATAATAATTTTAATAAAACCATCCTTTGAAACGAACTTATTTACATAAATGCAGGATTTATACATAAGAGCGTAATAATAAATCCACTAGTCTCCCCTATTCTATAGTATGCTTTTAACGTTGGCAATAACCATAAACAATTTTCGCACGCCGCTTTGGATTAAGGAGAGTGCTATATCATCTCAGATGCTACCACCCAATAGAAACGGAGGCTCCCGTCTATTGCCGTGCCTACATTACCTTATAATGCAAATACAGGTGAGGAGTTACCAGAATAGAGCATGGCTCAATGGTTTTTAGGACTAACTATGGCATGTTTACTTTTAAATCTGTACAGAACATCACTCATTCGGTGGTTCGTAATAACACGGGTTGCAGCTGACAATGTGTCTTCTAGTTGTAGTAATAAGACTCAAAATTCATCCATCATTAATCTGGATTTAAGTCATTATATAATTGAGCAGTTATAATTGATATGTGCAGATGTTCTGGAATTTTCAGACGTTGGGCAATTCGAGAGGACAGAGAATGGTTGATCCGGTAATCATGTATCAAAACTATGGGACACCGCCCAAATCAGAAGTGATTAATCTAGAGAACAAGCAAATTGTTTTCCCAATGGATGATGATTCTGATATAATAATAGTGAATGAAGATTATAATCGGAATACAATTGAAGAAGGATATGTTAAAACAAAAGCAGATGTTGGAGATTTAGTTGAATCCACGACAGTAACAGAAAAGTAAGTATTTATAAGTGTAAGTATTGTATTAGCATAAATTAGGAAAAATGTAATTCTCAATAGACGTATAAAGTGTGTAAAAATAAAACTAACATGCCAACATAAGTTAGTGTGCTTAGAGATAAGGCCGCCGATTGTACTACATCTTTCTTGTACCATATTTTCTTTTTATTGTTTCCTATTATTAAGTGATTGTATTACAATAAAGTGTAATAAAATAAAACAAATAATCCCTCAGTCCCCGGAATCACAGACACAATAGAAAATCTATTGTGTCGCGGCCCGATCGGGCCGCTCGGTGGTCAAGTTGCAATGAAGCCAACAAACATATTATTATATTATGTAGACTATGTAAACATCATTTGAGAAAGTAGCAGGAAATAGATATATTGTAAATATGAAATCTAAACATCGATAACTTTGTTTTCATCTAATACAAATTACAATTACCTTTTATATATATTTTATTTCCTAGATCTACACCAGTAGATGCCCACGAGTATGTGTGGATGACTACAGATTGGTCTCCTTGCAATGCTGCGTGTGGTCAGACCGGTCATGAAGTCCGAGGGGCTGCTTGTCAGGTATTTTTAATGTTTAATGATAGATCAATTTGTAATACCAGAGATAAAGTTTGTGTCAAATATCGGTGGTAATCACCATTAGTGTGAAGTATTAGCATAATCCATAATTTGCATTTCTTATTTATGTATGAAGAGGTTAGGTTTATAAAGTTTGGTGTAATATTAATCAGCCAAATAGTTCAGAAATGTAGGCAAAGTCTGGTGGCAGTGTGTAAGTTGTTACATTTAATACACGTATCTGAACAAAAAAGTTACGAAAATTATCGGAACAGTATGAAGTAGTTTAAAACAATAATTAAAATTGTATATCAACTATCCAACATTATTATCCTTCTAACATAGCACAAGAAGAACAACAACACAACAACAGTAGAAACAGAAGAATGTCTCAAAAGGATAGCAACACAGCCGACTGTAGTCCGAGAGTGTGTTGGAAAAAATTGCTCTAATTGGAGTACCACGCCTTGGTCGCCTGTTAGATGCTTACCGACAGGAGCTGGTAAGTATATTTATAAAGTAAAGAAATAAAAATAGTGTTTAAAAATAGATCTATTGTTTTTTCTACAAACTTCCTTAATATATTTGGTCATTTTCTCGTGTTAAATGAACTTGCATGCAGCAATACCGGTTACGATACTTGAAAATTGCGTCATAACCACTCTTTTGTATTTTTTTAGCCCTTAAAAGTATTATTAATATCGCAATTATTATGTTTATTTAGCAATAACACGTCGTCGAGTAGAATGCGTAGCCGAGAACGGAACTCTACTACCAGAAACTGCGTGTTCCTTCGCATATCGTCCTGAAAAGACGCGCAAAGAAAAACAGAAGTGCAAACCCGTTTGGATCGTGGGCCCCTGGAGTAAGGTAATTGTGACAAAAAAATAAGCATTCATTGCAGAGGGACGTTTTCTCTCCATCCGAACCATCCTCGTACTTCAAGGAATATAATAAAAAAAGAATTAACGAAATCGGTTCAGCCGTTCTCGAGTTATGCGCTTACCAACACATTTTGCGATTCCTTTTTTTTATTATACAAAAAGTTTCAGCAAATCATTTAAAATTTAAAGCCATTAAACACATTTCAATGCCGATAAAACTAACAATAGACAAAAGTTTCATTAAATTGAATGTCAAATAGAGGACATTTCATTCGTTGCATTCTACTCTACAAAGTCAATGAATGACACATGCGTCGATAACTTAGATCTAACTTGAAGTTTTTGCAAAGTTATTTTATTGTTTTTTTTTTTTTTTTTTTTTTATTTATTTATCAATAACAAATACATTTTAC
>CAJQZN010016265.1:0-12011 GCA_907164685.1 Colias eurytheme | reverse complement strand
GAGCAGACGTGTCAGAAGTGAAACTTCTTTGGCAAGATTCAAAGGTACTGCTGTAGGTATTGCCATGACGCGACTTTGACATTAATTTACTCTCAATGCGCCTAAAGAAGTTTCGCTTCAAAAAGCTTTCTTATAGATATGTTGATCATGTGTTACATTTTGCTTTGTGTCTCGTAATTTACCAAAAATAACTGGTGCAAAATGATGCGTCCAATATTTACTTGATCGAACAGTTCTGCCGATGCGTATATAAATCTTTAATTAACCTTTATCAAAACATAAATCCGAGGTTTAATCTTTGAGTCACGTTCAATAACAGTGGAATCCCGTTAATACCCCACGTCACGTTTAAACTTCAGCGAAAACACCAGTATATTCATTAATCCTTTGCATGCTATCATAAATTTCCCATGGATAATTTGCTGTATGTGATTATATTTTATAGCATTTAAGAATGGAGTTTATTGCGTATTGTGATGATGCTATGCAATAGATTAAAGAAAATATGAGTACAAATGTTGATTCACGGTATAGAATATTATACAATTAATTATCACTACGAGTGTTAACAGTATGTTTTATTATTTGCATGTATATAATTAAAGCTATCACAAAAGAATACTACACAGTATCTGCTTTGACAAAATAATCTGCAATACATAATTCAAAGAGGCGCATTTAGATAATTGCGGGATTGCAAAAGTTGAACGCTTTTGTAGCGGCTCTAGCGTGTTCAACTCACTTTGAAGTGGATAATGGCAGCTACAATTACACATTGTTCGATGACAGCCTCTCGCCTGTGGTTCCAGTATTGTGATAAACTCGCCTCTCATTACCGTAATGTGTTATTTGAAAATTCATAGCATTCCGGCGCATTGCAGGACCTATCGGATACATTGACAGATGGTTTCAATTTGAATTCATTGTAGAATTTAAACGTGTATTAGAATTTTATTATGCAACTTTTGTACAGATTATGAACGCAATATTAAAATAACACTGTCCATTTTTCTTAACATGCCGTTTATCAAATGATTTAAAGGGATTAATTACCATAATCGAAAGAAAGTTGGAGGTTTCGATTCCGTAGCGATGTTTTTTATAACAGTTACAGTAACATATTGAACGTAACCTTTCATATTTGATTTTAACACATAATTGATATGGTAACCCAAAATTGAAATCAACATGACGTAAGATCATGCATAACATGTAAATGGATAGCATGGGCAGTACAGATAATGTTCCGAGCCATCGAACACAAAGCGATCAATGGACTTTGAACTGATTTCCCAGCCATTGAACATCAGATGCATTCGTAAAATTCTTCGTAACGATTGATAGCTGAGCTATAATTATTGTCAGGAAATTTTAAACTATAAATGCGATGCTGGAGTCAATTTTCCAAACAACTGCTCGTTTGATAGAACTCGGCTATTATGTTTGTGAAAGCTTTTTATAATACCTACTGAAAAGGTTTATATTACATACAACAATACACAATAATATTTTATTTCTACAAAATATTGTAGATTTTATTTCCGATCTTTATTAATCAATTATACATAAAATATTCAGACAAAAAAATATTGCATTTCATACGTCCTACATT
Source organism: Colias eurytheme (assembly GCA_907164685.1). NCBI lineage: Eukaryota > Metazoa > Arthropoda > Insecta > Lepidoptera > Pieridae > Colias > Colias eurytheme. The sequence continues at coordinate 10,399 of CAJQZN010016265.1, read as the reverse complement.
CATTTTCTGAAAAAAAAAATAGATTTTCAGTGTACAATATTTAACATTAAAATTATTTTAAAATATCTACCCATATTTATTAATAAGTACCTGAAGTTACATAGCTAAAATGTTCGGATTTAAATCGTATTTGTATAAAAGGGAAATCCATTACTACAGTAGCCCACGCATCAGGCGTCAGAATACCTCTGTGCTCTCTGCCTATAATGGAAAACGGATTATCGCTTAGTCCATTCTACATAGTTATATTGATATCGATATATCTGTCAAAATAATAAATGTGGGAATAGTAGATGTAATGTTTCGATTGGATATGTGTAATGTTCTCTAAATGCGATTACAAATAGGTAATGGGGGATTTTATAGCAATTTCATAAGTGTTCTGAGCCTAAAACTAGATGCTTTTATTTTATTTATTTATTTTATTTTATTTATAAAAAGGTACCTTACAGCTTATAATACAATAAAGAATAATTAATAATTAAGTACGCCAATAACAAGGTACACCATTATCCGATCAACGTAAGTGACAAACATAAAGAATTATAGAAACGGTGTTTAAAGAACTTAAAACAATACAAAATGAGAATTGATTATTATAATTAAATAGCAAATTTTAACCCGAAACAAGTATGTGTAAATGTGTATGTATGTGAGTTTTTGAAAATGAAAGTGTGTGTGTATGTGTGCGTGTGTGTGTGTGTGCGTGTGAGAGAGAGTGTGTTATATGTAGGAATTAGTGTAAATAAGTGTGCAAATTATTTTTTATATTCTAAATTAATCAAATCAAGGATCGCAGTTTTAAATTTAGCACGAGATAAGTGGAAAATGTCAACAGATGAAAATTTTTTATTGAAAACGTTGGGAAGTCTTAGAAATGGTGTGTTTTTAAGATAATTTGTTGATACAGCCGGTACATGGAAAAGGGGTGTGTGGCGAGTTCTCTGAGTAGGTGTACAAAAGTTGATATTTGAGAGCGCTGATAAAAAATCAAACTTGTTACTTACAATATCATGCAATAGCATCATATCAATAAGATTTCTTCTATCTTCTAAGGTATTAATATTGAAGTGTAAACAAGCCTCTGGGTAATTCGATGGGTTATATTTAGTTTTAAAACTTAATTTTTTAATAAAAATTTTTTGAAGCCTTTCTATTTTCTCGATGTGGCATTTATATATTGGACGCCAAATGACACTAGCAAATTCAAGGATGCTGCGAACATAAGCAAAATAAATTACTTTAAGACAGAGAATATCATCAAACGGATCTGCCTGGCGAAGAATAAAACCTAGATTTTTATATGCCTTTTGGGTTATTGTATCAATGTGTGTGTTAAAAGAAAGTTTTTCATCAAGGATCACACCCAGGTCCCTTACAGTTGTAGCAGCCGGAATAATTTCATCGCAGATTTTGTAGTTGAAAGATATAATAGATTTATTACGAGAGAATGATATTTTTTGACATTTTTGGATATTAACGGATATTTTATTAATTTCATAATAATTCGAGAGTCTATTTAGGTCTTCCTGAAGTAAAAAGCAGTCTTCCAATGTGTTTATTTTCCTAAAAATTTTTTTATCATCGGCGTACAACAAGAATTTTGAATTTAAAAAGCAGTTAACGATATCGAACAGATATAAATTGTATAATAAGGGACCGAGATGTGAGCCCTGAGGAACTCCTGAGGTTACATCGACGAAGTCGGATTTAAACCCTCCCAGTACGACTGATTGACACCTGTTTCGGATATATGATTCTGTCCACCTAAGAAGATTTCCCCGTATTCCGGCTGCAAAAAGTTTACGCATTAAGACATTGTAACTAACCCTGTCGAAAGCTTTCTCAAAATCTGTGTATATTACGTCAATCTGAACACGGTTATTCATATTATTATTTATGTAATGTGTTAATTCAAGTAAATTAGTTACGACATTGCGCGATTTAATAAATCCATGTTGCTCGGAAGGAATACAGCTTATAGTGTGGTTATAAATCTGTCGGTATACTAATTTTTCTAGCATTTTTGCGAATATATTCAGTAGTGATATCCCTCTATAGTTCGTTATACATTTTTTGGAATTTTTTTTATGAATAGGTATTATTAATGCTTCTTTCCAGCAATTTGGAAAGATGCCTTCGTCTATAGATCGTTTGAAAAGAATACGTAAAGGAGCGATAAGACTACTATGACAGCGTTTTATAAAAATTGCTGGTATACCGTCAGAACCAGCTCCTTTCCGACCATCTAATTGTTTGAAAAGCATATTAAGATCCTTATCTTCTATGGCGATTGTAAATAAATTGCTAGTAAAAGGAGACTCACATACCGAGGGCAAAGAATCCGAAGGATTATCAGATTGAAAAACAGACTGAAAGTATTCGCTAAACGCTGAACAGATGTCATGTCCATTCGTTAAGTTACGATCCCGGTAAACCATACTACAAGGATAGGTACAGTTACTTCGTTTGTTGTTTATGTATTTCCAAAATTCCTTAGGCGTGGATTTAATTGAATTTTGACAACGCTGAATGTATCTCGTATATGATTCTTTTTGTATATTTTTAACTCTAGTTCTAAGTAACGAAAAAGCCGCATAGTCGTTAGGATTTTTATGAGATTTCCATCGCGAATGAAATTTATATTTTTCTTTAATCATGTTAATTAAGGCTGGAGTGTACCATTTAGGATATCTATGGCGTGATGAAATTTTTATTGTTGGTACAAACCTCTCAATCACACTATTTAAAACGCTATAAAAACAAGCAGTAGCTTCATCGACCGAACCCGAATTTAGAAGTGAGCCCCAATCCACTTTGCTTATTTCAATATTTATTGCATCATAATTCGCACTAAAGAATTTTTTTAATTTAATAAATTGAGGTCTAAATGGTTTAATATAAATATCATTTATGGTTATAACTAGGGGCCAGTGATAGCGGTCTATATTAACAAGTGAATCGGAGCACACAATGTTATTACATTCTATTAATAAATTCGAAAATATAAGATCTAGAATATTTCCACAACAGTTTGTCGAGAAATTATACTGTCGCGCCCCCATTAAATTTATAATATTTAGAAGTTCCAATGCAGCTTCCGAACATTGGGAGTTATTGTTACCAGTTAAATTGTAGGTGAAATTATCACTCCATGAAATAAAAGGTAGGTTAAAATCTCCAGCGACGAAGTACGTATTATTAGGGTAATTTTCATAAAGTGTTAATAGGGAGTGGTTAAACTTTTTTAACGTATTCGGTAAATCAGAGTTGGGAGGAATATATACGGCTATTATTTGAAAATCACCTTCGTTTTTAGAAAAATGATTATTAAAAACCTCCGCAGGAATTGTGATCCAAACACTTTCTACGTCGTCGCACCGTATATTTTTATTATAATATGCCATTAACGATTTTTTAACGCACAATAAGACACCACCACCTTTATTTTTGTTTTTTCTATCGAACCGAAAAACATCGTAGCGAGCGTCACAAACTTCAGAGTCCAAAACACTGTCACATAACCAACTTTCCGTTATAATTATAATGTCATAATTACTTGATGCTATGTTTTTATGCAATTCTGGTAACTTAGTTCGTAAACCGCGAGTATTCTGATAATAAATATTTAAACAACTACTTTTCGAGGCCATTGAAAGATATAGGTAAAAACTTTAATCAATATATTAATGTACCTATTATTATTTAGTATGTAAGTTAACTTTGCAGGCGTAAGTAAATATACAAAACAACGATAGAATACATTAATAACACAATTCACCGTAAGTAATATTATTTTATACAACAGAATTGCATAATAATCTTTAAAATATAAAAATAAACTAATGCGACGAAAAATATTGCGAGAAATGCGGGTAGTTGAGAAACAATTATTCAAAGTTGTGGAATGTTGCGATCGTATGATGAATATTAGGGGTGCGAAACCTTTTATTTTAACGCGGATTAGAAAAAAATTAATGCAGAGAATAAAAAGTACGTTTATTTTTAGGGAGGTGAATAAAGTTGTGTTCTGTTTTCGATAAGAGTATAATATGTGAAGAGTGTGAGTATGCGTGTTAAAAAGTGTTAAAATTTGCTTTACAATCGGGATAATGTATGTATAACATATTATTAAGGATGAGTAATAATAAAAAAGGCACACTAAAAAGATGATTCTAAAAAAGTTTTTAAGTCTTCTTCTGACGAAATAGCTTTGGCCGGGGATTTTTCACTCACACGTAAATATATTGTACAGTTCTTCACCCAGACAAATTTAATATTCCTCTCCTTGGCGCGTTGCTTACAGGAGTTTAGTAAAATTTTATTAGCTATGGTCAGATGCTCATTTAAAAATATTTTCATTGAGTTACCTTCAAAGCCAAGGTCATTCGATGTAAGTCCCTTTGCTTTATTATACTTTCTGAAGTTATTAATTAGGCTATCTTTAATGATCTTGTTCCTCAGTTTCACTACAATTTTTCGTGGAAAACCGCTTTTATCTTTGAATGATTGCACCCTGGTGATGAACTCAATATCGTCCTTGTTAATGCAACAATTAATGGCAGTGCCTAGACGAATAAATTCATTTAATAAGTTTTCATTCGGTTTTTCGGGTAATCCAACAACCTCAACATTTAAAAACCTATTTTTTTGCTCAACTCGTTTTTGTTCGAGCTCAAGATTTGCAATGGTGGTTTGAAGATTGGTTATAATATTGCGACTTTTTTCTGCCTCTGAATCGAATACGTGGAGTCTGTCTTGAAACAGTTTCATTTGGGATTTAATTTTTTTTACCTCATTATTTATTGTGTCGACTAACGACAATTTAATATCAATATCTTGAAGTCTATTATATATGTCTTCGATAACGGTCATGTTTATTTTAGAAGTTAGATCGTTCAAATCGCTCCTAAGACTTTCCACCTGAGTAGGAAATGCTGAAAGAGATGAAAGCATATCTTCTATTCTATTTAAAGAAGACTGATGAGAAGAACATTCATCAGGGACTTTTGCCGTATCACTGGTCGTCGCCGAATTTTTGCAATCTTGACAGCACCACGAGTTTTGCCTTTCGTTTCCGCGTCTGCGCCAACCAATTTCGGATAAACTAGCACAGTGGAAGTGGAACGTGTGACGACAAATAGAGCAAAGTGCTCCATCCGATACCTTTTCATTACAGCGTTTACACGACGAACTCATGCCGAAGGTTGAAGACTCAGGGAGGGCTTGTATGCGCGTACTCAGTTAACTGATCGCGTAATTCGCACGGTGACTCTTAGCTTAGATAGCTCCGTGCGCAGCGAGCGAGGACGATCGATCGCAGAGAACCAAGTTCAAATCCACACGGGAACAAAAATTAAACTTTTTCAAATTTTGATACAATTCCAAACAATGAGAGAACGTCTTGTCACTTACAAATAAAGATTCTAACTGAACTAGACTGCTAGGTATATAACCCGTCTCTCTTTGAACTGAAAGCGTCAACGTCTGCTATAAAAAAAGTAACCTAAAAATATGAATGAAAAAATCACGAATATTAAGAACCGTATTGCACTGAAGCACGTTTATCATTTAATTGAAAGATGAGAAGGTTGAATAATTATAAAAAATAAAAATTCCTCCGCAAAACTTGTTTCTTTTGACTTGATCTCGCTCAGCTACTTGAAGATTGAAAAGATTTTGTTTTCCTCATTGTACTCTACCGTCGTCCTATTCAAATACGCTTCGTTCATAAGAAATATTCATAAGCCGATTTCGTAGGCAATTAAAATTAAAATTAATATATTTCATCTGTTTTAGAATATTCATTCATATAAAACGATATTCGCCGGCTTCATGAGCTGCGTACTAAAATCTGGACTGTTTGTAAATTTTTACTAAAGCGGAAACCGTTCAGAGAGTTTTAATTAAATTTAGTTCATTTCGTTTGAGAATACCAAACGCTCTTAACGTTATAAGCGAGTAAAAAATGTAATTTTGATTTTAAAGCTAATATGAAATTAGTTAAATATTTTGTGAGTGATTTTTGTACGCTAAAATTCGTATAACTTAGATTCTATTTAGCCCATTTGAGTTTTACGGGTACTAAGGACTCCATAAAAGTTCTTTAGTGGTGAAGGATTTACAGTTAAGATTTGAAAGGAGGTTTTACGTCTTTTTACATAAAAAACAGGCGCGGTTCTTAATTATGTGCATGGAGGCTTGAATAGCTGTATATATAGGCCATTTGTGGTCTGTTATATTCATCAGGGGCAGGTGCACACAACCGCATCATGTGATATGCATACCACATTAATGTCGTGCTCACATTGCTATAATAGTATAATGGGCTATATTCCGTGAGGGATATTAGACGTTTACTACGATAGTAGATAATAATAGAGTACTGCAATTACTATGGAAATTTTATTAATTCTTATCATTAGCATATATTAAGACAAGAATTATCATTTTAACAACAATTGTAAAGACATAAAAGTTAATATTGAATTTAAATTCTATATGATGAAGTCATTTAAGTTCTGAAAATAAAGGATGTGTGTTAAAGTTCTGTTACAGTAACTGGATACACCTAGAGGAACTTTAGATCGATAATAATTGAATAGATTATACTAAAATAGTTTCAACATAATATTATATATTAGATACTTACTATCACCATTAATAAACTTTCTTATAACTAGATCGATCAAATTACACAAGCTTTCTATCAATTGAGCTGTCAGTGAGCTACCGAAGGTTGATACCCACGCATTAAGCACCCTTCAAATATTGGAAAATCACTCCCTGCTGAAGTAAGCTGTGCTAGATATCCTTTTACTGCTTCTTATCGAAAACGTTTTATGGACTTTTTACAATGTTCATCAGTTTTATCAAGATTTCAATTAAAATGGTGCTTGAATAGAAAATTGGTGGATGACGTTAATTAATGTAGAGTTGAAAGGCATAGCGAATATAGTAGTTTAAATTGAAAAAAAAAAATACGGTATGATGATATAGTTCGTTCAATTATTTTAAACATATAACATAACAAAAACAAAATATACACAAATACAACATGTATTCGAAAATCGTTTTCGTCTAGAAAATATCCAGTACACATAGTAATCTATAATCATTAAACGCACCGCATTACGGTTTTTCAGATTCACTGAGAGTAAATCGTCTAATGGGAGGCAGCAGTAAGTTGCCAAATAATTCACACCCAGAACGGCGGGGGCGTGCGCCCATAAACAATAAAAAGCCATAAAACTTGCCTTGAAAAGTGATTTACCCACACATACCTATATACACAACCTTCACGTAGATTTGAATAATCAACACTTTTTCGATCCAATGTGGCTTTGCTGATCAAAAGATACTTTGGATTTGAGCGCTGTTATATTTTAATGTAAAACATGAATGGATTATCGAGATGTATTTTATTCGACGGTCGCCTGAATTATACATGATGGAAACGGAATCCATTATTTAAGAATAACTTGACCTGGTGGATAATGACTTAAAATACATAACATTATAAGTAATTGCTCTAATAATATATAAAAAAATACATTATGGATATTACGAAATAAAAAGAATATTTAATCATAATCAACTTTCGAATTATTTATAAGTATTAATAAAAATATAATATTTAATATTATACGATTTTAATATCCTAAAATTTTCCTTTCGAAATCTGGCACGTATCAAAAGGAGCGTAATGACAATAAGTGCCTTTTTATCGACTTTTCCAACCTTATTACCTCTATAATAATAAAGATTCGTGTACAACAAAGGGAATTCGGTATAATCATGTAAGTGGTGTTGCGTACAGAGCGCCCTCATTAAGTTATCTCGAAGGGAAGGCAATGACTGTTATCTACAGGAGTGAGGAGACAAGTGACGTTACTGTAGCGACGTGCTTTGCTTTGAATATTATTTATGCAAGTGAAGGTTGTTTTAATTTATCGTACTTATATTATAAAGCTGAAGAGTTTGTTTGTTTGAACGCGCTAATCTCGGGAACTACTGGTCCCATTTTAAAAATTCTTTCGGTGTTAGATAGATAATTTATCGAGGAAGGCTAAAGACTTATATATCATCACGCTACGGCCAACAGGAGTGGAGCCACGGGGGTTAAATATAATGTCTGAGGCACTTTAAGCGACACCTCTAGTGTCGTAATAAGCGAAGGTGTATAGTATAGTATTATATTATCTGTGGCGAAGGTAAACCGAGTTGGTTTGTTGAATACGCACACCACATTATTATGTCAAAGGAAACTCTACATGTATTTTTGTATACACATACTTCAATGTGATTGATTCAATAAGACTCTACCATGACTCATATAATGAATTTACTTATTAAAAATCAAGTGTTATGCATATTAGAGATAAGAATAGTTATAATAAAGATGAACACAAATATGGCTTTTATTTTTTTAAACCCTGTATAACCTGTATCAACGTATATAATCCTATACTACAATAATTAACTTCTTAGTGTAGAAGATTGGTAACCATGTTATATCAAAGAAAAGATAAAGTAAAATAACTTAAAAACATCATTATTCACTGTTAAACAGTTATTCAGAAAGCTGAAACGTCGACTAATGTTTTCCTTGAAACTTAAAAGCACTTGCAATTTATGATATGAATTAATAATACACTCCTAACCCACTTAACGTTATATCTCGTGTGGGATTTCGTTCGGCTCGCGTACTTTCACGCGTCCGTTGCGATAAAAGCCTCTTTGTGAGAAGCCTCTATGGCTACGGAATAACTCTTTCAATGCCTAGATTGTACACACGAGAGAAAAATGCCGGGGGCAGCCTTTCAGCTCGGATTTACCTCGTAAGTATACATTATTTATTTTTAAAAGAACTCCAAGAGTACCACTCTAAATGCTGCGAAATTAGTTTTATATGGAAATCTTGGAAATAAGCTGACTGTGTTAGTTGGTTTAATTTATTCGGCTCATAATATTGTGGCTTTTTAAACGAAACTATTAGCGCATAGAATTTAAATACCTACTTTGCTCAATGTTGCATTTTAATAGGGCTGTTTAATATTGCATATCTTCTTAGTTATATTTTTCTTAGAGTCTATTTTTTATGATAGCACTGTCAGCGAGCGTGATTACTAAATTCTCATGTACCATCATGTGATACTTCAATTTTAAGACAGATTTACTTGACAATATTATTATGGACCAAGAAAATAAAATTCTTATAGGAAGTCATGTCCATCTTGGTTCAAGCTCGAAGCGTAAAAAGAATTGTAATATTTATGACTCCATTAATCTACAGATCCACAGTTATTATAGCCATTACTCAGCGTCTAGAATTTAAATACTATAAAGTACAGTAAATTAGAGCTGAGTTCATTCCGTGGTATTAAGGTTAGCCGCATAATTTTTCATTAAACGAACTATCCGCGCATAAGCGTTGTTTTTATTCAGTTTGAAATGAGATATTGTAGAGAAGTTTGAAGGTGAACGTCTGTTTAACCCTTACGTAATGGGGCTGTAAATTCGGTGATAAATGAGAGATTCGAGTCGCGGAAACACAACACGAAACAGCTTTTAGTAGTCTAAGTCCATGTGGCTTTACACTCAGATGTGAAAAATTGTTTTAATGAGCAAATTATTAAGGCTAATGCAGTGTCACGTTGGAATTAATTTATTAGATTCATGTGGGAACGAGTACTTTTTTAGGTATTCTCTGATTATGTCTGAATTTGATATATGTAGCGATGAATTTTACAATAACTACATGTTTATTTGCGCTACGAGGACTATGTTCGTCTACAAGGCTAATTTTTAACCACTAGTTGCCATTTCTTCAAACAAGTTCTTTTATCTATGTAGAAAAGAGACAAAGTAAAAGACTTGACTGAATAGTAATTAGTTAGTAGAATAGTTAAAGTATATTATTCAGCCAAGCACATAGTAAGCAAAGGAAAAGGTAAAAAGAGAAGTTAGAAAATAATTGATTGGAGATAATGTATAAATAAACAGGATTATAGAAAGTGATGAAAAAGACGAATACTCTTTTGGTGTCGCTTCGCTCCAGTAGACGAATACTTTTCTGGGAAGGTGACGGCAGTTCGTTAATTCCGATTCATTCGTAGCGCGGTTTGTCTTCCGTTCTGAGGTTACTGTTGTCTTTATTTTATTTTGGCTAGAACTTTAGTTATTCGTATTGAAAATCTTTACAAATTTAATTTAATAACCTAACCAAACCTTTTTAATTTAATCTTATTGGATCACTTTATGCATAATATTTGGAGATTATATTATCTAATATCGATCTAATATGGTAATGAAATGGTACCTATTTTATGCTTGGTTCTACAAAAATCTATTTAACCCTTAAAGCTTTTCTGTCACTTTTTTAGTACATGTACTTATT
>CAJQZN010016264.1:0-21557 GCA_907164685.1 Colias eurytheme | reverse complement strand
TTTTTTTTTTCTAAAAAGGATAAACTCAAAAGCAACTTAACCGAATTTGGAAATATTTTCACAAGTAGAAAGCTACATTATTACTACAACATTGATTGACAGACTATTTTTTACATCCCCGCTCGCAGCATTGGTGGAGGCAAAACAAGTTTCTTATCTATAGAATCTTGTCTAGAGAATATTTTTCGTCGCTTTATTTTTTATATAAATAGATTCAAATTACGTATTACGTATCAGTTTTTGAAATTATGTGACTGCCGAATCGGTCTATTATTATCAGTTTCATTGTACGAGGGTATTTGAATATTTGCCTCGAATGAATAGAGTCAAGAAGTACCTACTGCTTAATTAAATAGACATTAGTTGACGTCCAAAGAGTACTATAATAATGTTGACGTCGCGCCGTCTGCTCGCACGCACGTCTCGTTGCATAGTATCAATTTTTGTTTTAAAAAAGATTTCTCTTTTGAACGTGGGTTATAATATGTGCTAAAGAACTGTGGCGTAGGAAATTATTGTGTTTTTTCCGAGTCATTCCCATTAGACCTTTCCCACCTTCTTAGAGAGCCTGCTATTCAATATTCATCCTTATGTTATAGTTGCTCTTTTTATAATTTGACAGCGAATTTTATCCGAAACCGTGTTTAATTCGTGAGCATTTCAACAGTATTAAACTTCCATGTAAATAAAATGTGCATTGTGGTTTCAAAGATAACATCCCGTTTTAACTTCATTTTCCATTACAATTATTCGGTAGCCGATTTCGAATTTTTACAATAGTCCATTTGCACTATGTAAGTCCGAATGAACATCATTTGGGTTTTTTCAACATAACGGACTTGTTTCAACAGCCAGTTTTTGTATAATAGTCATTTTTAAATTAAGTTTCGATGATTGCTCTATACTTTTTTGATCTTTTATGTTTTGTGATTACTAATTCGATCTATTGGTTTGAATTTATTTGCTATGAATAAAATTGAGCGAAAATTTTTAAACATTGTGAAGCCTTTATAGTTTATATTACTCCTACATAGAAGAGTCTTATCATTTATTATATAATTCATCTAATACACACACGATAATTATAGTAAAACCTTAGATTTGTAATTAAGTGCCTTACCGAAACTAATTTATAATTTTTGCATCGCGATTTTTTTTTTTTTTAATTTAACAAAACCTAAACTGATATAACCATTTAGCAGCTCTAATTTTTCCTCGTTTTTTGTCTCAAGGCTCCTTAGTGGGAAGTTTGAGTAGTCTTAAATCTCCGAAAAAGATGCCGAAAATAAAATTCATACAGTAACATACATTTGTGAACAAATCGTTGACCCATATCGCACTCAGTGAAGGTTGAGACAGAATTGAATTGAATTTTATAGTACCTGCCTACCTAAGTGGGCGAACTCAATACGTTAAAATATGCTCAGTTAAGTACAGCTCTTTGTTAACCTATTTTATTAAGACTGGCAATAATCGTAACGTCATTAAATCAAAGGACGTTGACATATAAAATACGTACGGCAAAATTAGGGCGAACAAGTTGATTTAATTTCTAAAATATCGTATCGAAATTGTGTAAATAGAGATTTATATTAGATTTATTTATCTTACCATCGTTTTTCAATTATTTTTTTACTGCGTCCAAGATTGTCTTGCTAAATTTAATAATTAGGTATGAACATATACATAATTATACTTAATACCGAGATCCTTATCGGATAGACGAATATATTTAATTCCAAATGAAAAATATAATACAAAATGCAAAGAAAAGCTACGACATGGTGTATTCAATAACCATACGTTCCACATTTACGGACGCTATCGCACGTGATCGATTTGCCAGTGTTTTCTCAAGTTTAATAATGCTAAGAGCTTATATAGTTAACATTAAATCCATAAGGATAACATGAAAATATATTTAATAGAGACACTGAGTTTCAAATATATTTGAAATCAACAGCATAAATATAGGAAAAAAATTCTACGTTATTATTAAAGCGTTCTTATGTAATCTTATGATGACATTTTGAAACTCTGTCCCAAAAAATTAATCAACGTCAGTTTTAAAAAGAAATCCTCATCAAAAGTTCACCGAGTCACTGTTTTTATAAACCCATATTTATTATAATAATTTACGAGGTATTTCTTGTAAATTTATGTATAACTTAAAAAAAGTTTCCAAAACTACCCCAAGAATCATGAACAAAATGATAAGTAATTTATAACTGATTCAAAACTTTATAAAAGAGCGTTAATTAAGACTGAAATGCAAATAGCGCTTCATCATTATTCATTCTAGTAAATAGTCACTAAAATCTATAGTAAGATTATGGATACTTCTTGACTCTTTGACCTAGATTCATTGCGAGCAGCAGATCTGAGCATTGAGCCAATGCAACATCACACTGAAAGCCTTCCAAGCGATGTCGTTTCATATGCTTTAGACTATGAAATTTAAATTATGGCTCTTTTATATTGTAATAACATGTTTATATTTTGTACGAACGTTGCCCCGTGAATTGCTTTCAACTTGCAATGAACTGAATTTGATGTTCAACTAAATGTTAATTTGAGTTTTTAATGTACTTTAGATTTTTTTACTGGCAAATTATATTTATAAAAATTTTATGTAATAATTTATAATAAATTATAATAATATTCTGTACAAAATCATATTTACAATTATATAATACAGCAAATAATCCCATTCTTTCATGAGAAAACTTTCACCAATATAATGTTCAATAATTCTACGTACTTATTCAAGTTAAAAGAAAACTCTTTAGTATAAAAGTTAAGTTTTAAAAATTATTTGTGACATTCAAACAGTATTTCTTTTAACTTGCCAAGTAAGTAAATACAATACCTTAAATTAAATATAAAATAAAATCACTTTGTTCGCGAACTTTCAAACTGTTATGAATTGTTAAGTTTGCTTTTATTGTAAGAAAATTCTATCGACAGCTTCATTATGTACTTACAAGATATTGGCTTGATTTAAGAGATATTGTATTGAAGTTAGGTGGTTCAGCAAAAATCTGATTCGTAATAAAAGTATAATAATAGTGGGTCGGGGGTGCCGCAACAACAGCGGTGACCTACACAGCGCGCGCCGCCGCGGCAGTCTTCTGTCGAGCTTTCTAATGACCTCAGGCGTTCTGTGTTGCCCGTTAAACCACATATAACCTCTTATTAAATCATAAAAAACGACTGTGATTGAAATACCGCATGTTTCTTGTGTAGGATACCGTACACTTTAAGGACAGGCGCAGTTCGATCCGGCGACCGAGTTGCGTCACAAAAATGGACTCTAAACACTAAAGGATAACACTGTTTTGCAATTAGCCGGGGGCCGTGTGTCAGCACAAACAAAAGCCTTTTTTGGTAAGAACTATTTTCTCAGTTTGCTAACTTTCCTAGATTTGCGATAAGTCATGGTGGAGTTGGTGCTTTCCTTAAGAAGTTAGGTTAGTTAGTTATTTTGATTATAAACGTTTAAAAAGGTAAGGTATGTGGTGTGTCTAGTTTTATGCATGAATTGTTGTGAATATATTATTTTATTGCTGTGCAATCTATTATATTTTAAATGATCGTGGTATTGGTACGTCTCAGCAGCAAAAAAAACATCATAAAATACATTAAATTAAATGAAAAAGTTTACCTTTTCAATATAAGTTTATTTAAAAATAATAGACTTTCACCTGCATATTTATTTCTTATTTACATGATTAAAGTTATTGAAAATGAAGGATTATATTAAAATATGGGAAATTTTTAAAACTCTACGCACTAGTTGTTGAGACCAATTATCTACCTTTAAGTGAATAAGCACACAACATAATTTTTATATTAAAAAATATACAAAATAGATAGTATCTCCATACTCCTACTTTTTATCAAATTAAAACAGATAGTTTTCCTCCTACATTAGCCTTCGACTCCTTTAGAATACATTTATAAATTCATAAGTCTTTTTATAGATAACCTATTTTACCTCTCAAACTCAAACTTTATGCAGAACATTAAAGCTTGTCCTATTCTTGCGATTTATAAAATAAAAATTTCCTCTGACTAATATTGACAAAGGTAAGGCGAGTGCACACAGAGCGAGCAGCCTCGCGAAGCAATTGCTGCGCAAAGCAGCTCGGCCAATGTGGACGTTGCTCAGCCGAGGAAAGCGCGTTTGACGTCTACGTCACGCTACGAGCTACGTAGAGCGTGATGCTCCGCACAGCAATTGCTTCACCAGGCTGTTCGCTCTGTGTGTACTCACACTATTGAGTTAAATAATAGTTTTTGATATTATGCTTTTAAATTGCTAGTTTTCCACCAGCGGCTTCGCTTGTAGGTCGGGTTATCGCGTTAGTGTACTAATACATAAAAAAAATTGCTTAATAATTAAGTCAGTTACAAATGTTTTTTTTTTATTAATTAAAAAGCATGTGATATTTTCTGATACCACCCTCTCTATTTATTTGCTCTATATGTATGAGTTTTGGTGAGATGTGGTGCGATCTGCCCCCCTCCTCCTGCACCTCAAGTAATTAATGGCCATATGTGACAGATAATAATATTTCCGTGTCCAACAACAACAATAATTATCACTCAGCCCCACCCAATACTATCGTGACTCTGTGTTTCAATGTCAATCCTTTCGTGTTTATCATATTCCATGTTTTCGAACGAATTACGCTATGACTGTCCTTCGGTCATCCTATCCCTAGACCCTACTGCTTTCTTCTGTTCTCTGCTGAAGTTTTATCTTTTTTCACTAAAAAAGCAACTATGGAGTTTCTTGCCGGTTCTTCTCCATAGATACTGCTTTCTGAATCGGTGGTAAATGTTAAAAATATGTAATGACGATTCGAAAGTGCTTCTAAAAGAAGTCTAATTGAATAAATAAATGTTTGAGTTTGAGATTGAGTTTTAACTTCTATCTCTCAATGATAATGGAACGTGTATGGAAATTTCGAACTCTTTCTCCTGGTCTGTGTGTGACAAGAAAAATCTTGTCTAATGTGTTGCTAATACTGCTTGCATAGTGCATGGTTTAAAGTAAATATTGGTACGTCAAACAGTTTTATCCTGTCCTACTTTCAGAATTAACTTGAAGTTTATTTCTCCTATCCGTGGAAGATTGTTCAACCTTTATCGAAGTTATGTGTTTGCGGTTATCCATAACCATCACTATGGAAACTTGTTGCAGATATCGTTCGTCGTTAAATGCCTGTTTTTAGGCATAGCAGTAAAGTCTGTTGTAGTCACGACCTATTAGGAGCTTGAGTTGTTACACCCTGTCACGGTGAAGACTTTTTACTTTGCGTGCCACGTTTGCGATATATGGGCATTATGGTTATAACTTTCTGGCACGATTATGAGGTATGGCTACTAAATAATTGTGAGACTTATGTCTGAGCTAAGGAATGATTTTCCCCTAAAGACCTGAGAGAAAAAAGACTTAATAACGATCCAATACTTTTGTTACGTTAAGGTGGGTCCATACTTGATCATTTTGCGTATCAGATATCCGTACCGTAGCATCGACGCGTATCATGTTTGCTAGTGTGGACGCAAAATTATCACGATCATGATACACTTCGTGAATAAAATTGAAAAATTTGGTGGTCGCTATATACTACAGCAGTTTAGGCTGTTAGCAAAGCAACCAATAATGAAATTTTGAATCTTCATTCTACAATTGTAGAATAACTTAAAGACCCGTAAAATGTATAGATTATCTTTTCTCAAGTTTCATTGACATCTATTAAGCTGTAGAATTTTAGTGATTATCGGATTAGATGCTTTCAGGTAACAACAGCTCATTGACGCTTCTATAAAAATATGTTTTATATAGAACATAGCTCGCTGATAGGAACAAAAAACGGGCGGCAAATATTTTACATTTTCAGTAGATACACAAAGCGGGGCTTGATAAACTTTTTGGCAGTTCATGTTCCTGTTTGTATTCGATGCAAAATGTAAAACTAGTCATTCATAGTTTAAAAGTGATGTTTGTGTTGCTTTTGTTTAAAATACAGATTTATTATTTTAATTATACTCATGATAAATGTGCATGAATCTGGGTGTTACTGGTACAGAATATTAATCTGCTGTTGAATCATTATTTATTTTTATTATATTTACCTAATGCGCCGGACTTGTAAAATGAAAAGTATAAATTGCTTATACGGTCTACGCTTTTACTTAAATGATAAAGTGGTTATTAAAACGGACTATTCCACTAGTTGATTGATAAACGTAGAAATTTCTAGAGCATTCATTTGTGTATGACAAAGATAAAAATGTATACATATTTATGTTTAACGTTTGTATCCATGTTTTTATTTTTATTTAGAACTAGCTTGCATTGTATGAAATATCATGCAGTCGTAATAGACCATTTAATTCTTTTCTCCGTACATCATACATAACGGTTATTACATAATAAACGGTAACGCATTGTCTTCTGCATTAAATACGATCGATATTCATAAGCTTATTTAGCCACAGATAATTAATAATAATACTATACTAGGTTAAGCTTAGAGCAGAATTAAACATGAATATAATAGATTAACGGTGTGTACATCGCTTTACCCCGCATTGCACACTTCGAATGAGACGAAGTTCATATGAAATTAAATTTGAAAAGAGAAGTATGAATAAAGTTGGAGTAGTGTGGAAATTGTGCAGTAGTTTTCCGCGGTATAGTTAGCTCCTTATAAATGAATCAACAACGTTATATCAAACTTTATATTCGTTACTAGTTGTATTAAAACGTACATATAAGTATTAAGTATATTTGTTTAGTTTGGTTTATGTTGTATTGAATTTATAGTTTATGGCAACGCAAAATACCACTCGTTTTGAAGAAACATTGCGACATACAGAGTATATTATGTACCTATATCAATATATAAATAACAAATCCTTTTTGGTTTCAGGTACAATTAAACTTTACGACCCGTAGTATGAAACAACAAACAGAGGCAATAATGTAATTATGAAAAACATTTTATGGGTCGTGGAAAGGAAAAATGAGCATAATGTTTTTCGAATTACTTCATTTCTCTTGGTTTTCCTGTCAATTTTCCGAATTAAAAATACCCTGGGGTGCCCAGACTTAATAAAAAGTGACAAGTGCCTCTGTTATAAGTTCGAAGATGGTAAGAAAAATCTCTTTTTGAGCAACTTTTCAATTACAATTTAATTTCAATTCATTTTATTATTTCAGACGTTTTCCTAGATTGTCAAGACACGTCTTTGAAAGACATAAGTAATGCACTCCAAAGCTTGACGTTCATCCATACTTTTTCTATATACGACTTGGATAGCAGCGAAGAAAAATTGGGACCATATATCATACCACAAAACACATGTATCAAGCACGTGCATATTTCGCGTACAAGCTTAAAAGAAGTTAACGATGAAGCATTTGCGCCATTAAAAAAGTGCCTTGAAACTATAAGCATTGTATCTAGCAAAGTTAAGTTAATACCACAAAAAGCTCTCTCCGGCATGCTCAAACTGCTTTCTGTAGAATTTACTTCAAACTATATCGAAGAAATACCAAACTATAGTTTTTATGGTCTTCCGTTATTGAAACTTAATATAAAAGGCAATATGGTTCAACACATAGCGGACAAGGCATTCTCGGGCTTAGAAAATACTGTAACAGATATCGATTTAAGTGAAAACAATTTAACATCGTTCCCCATAATACCGATTGCTAATTTAAAATTACTTCAAACATTGAGGCTGTCGTGGAACGAAATTTCCTCCTTTCCTGATATTGAGCACACTGGGTTAAAATCATTAGAGTATTTAGATTTAAATTCCAATAATTTTGAATTTATTTCAGAAGACTGCCTTAAATTTAGTCCGTCCCTGACGATACTATCGTTTCATTTTAATTTCATAGTGAATATTCATTATCGTGCGTTTTATTCTTTGGTGAATTTGAAATCTATTGATTTGAGTTATAATCGAATTAAAATCCTTAACAGTAATTTATTTCAAAACAATAAATTAATGGAATTTATAAATTTGAGTCATAATCACTTGCACCACATAAACGGTCTCATCTGTGGTATGCCATCTCTAATTAAAATTTTATTAAGTAATAATAATATACTAGAAGTGCCAATAGATTCATTTCATAATTCAACGAAGATAAGTATATTACACTTAGATAAGAATTGCATTAGTAACGTTCATAGTGAGAGTTTTAGTGACTTAGAACAATTAGTAGAACTGCGATTAGACTTTAACTATTTAAATCAAGTGCCACATAGCATTCTAATGAAAAATAAGAATTTAGCAACTTTAAGACTAGACAATAATAATTTTATAGAATTAAATAATAGCACGTTTAAAACTTTAGCAGAATTAAAAGAAATTAGGCTCAATGATAATAAACTCACTTTTTTAACTAGAAACCTCTTTCTTAATTTAGTAAAAGTTGAGACTCTATACTTAGATCATAATGAAATAAGTTTTATCGAGTCCCAAACATTTACCAAGCTATTAAATTTAAAATATATTTCTTTAAACAATAATAAACTGATAGATATTCAAAACATTTTGCCAAAAACTAATTTCAACTTGCTATCTCTTTACTTACACTCGAATAGGTTGACTTCAGTCAATAATTTTGAATCACAAGATAAATTGTATCTTCTCACATTGAAAGACAACCAAATAAAGTTTGTAACTAAACAAACATTTGGAAACTTAACCTATTTAACTCGTTTGGAACTTGGAGAAAACGAAATTTCAATAATAAATGACTTTTCATTTCAACGCTTAATATCTGCTCGTTATTTAGATTTACAACACAATAATATACGCAATATAACGAGCTTCACTTTTTTCGGTTTACTTGAGCTAGAAGATTTGGATCTCTCGTACAATAAAATTAATTTTATTTACGACATGGCATTTGAACACCTAAAAAAATTGAGAAGTCTCAATTTATCATTCAACCCTCTTAAAATTCTATATAAAACACTTTTTCAACAATTGCCACTTAGCTCGCTTTATTTAGATAATTGCGAAATTCAAGTTATCGAAAATGGCACTTTTCAAAATCTTAATAATCTTAAAATATTATCGCTAAGTAACAATTTTCTAAAATCAAACGATCTTTTGACGCTGGATATACCGGGATTAAAATTTTTGTCTTTATCTCACAATATACTTGATTATTTGCCAGTAGAAGCATTTGCACAGTTGCCTTTATTGGAAATACTATTTTTAGAACATTGTAATATTGAACAAATAATAGAAGGGACATTTACATTTAATAAAAATTTGCACAGATTCAACGTTGCACAAAATATTATAAGTACGATTCCGTCAAATCTCTTTGGACCATATAATTCTGTTTCTGAGCTGAATATTAGTAATAACTTTTTAGACTATGTACCGTACAACACGTTTCATAATTTTACAATGGTAGAAACATTGGACTTTTCCGAGAATTTGCTACCGAAAGTAGAATTAAGTGGATTTAAAAAACTTATAAATCTCAAATATTTGATACTGCGAAAGAACGAAATTCAATTAATTTCATGTAGGAAAATGATAATATTTGAAGAATTACTCTTGCTTGATATTAGCTGCAATAGGTTAGATCATTTACCGAACAATTTACTAGAAAATTTTCCCAGCATCCAAAATATTAATATATCTAACAATCATTTAGTCCATTTTGATTTTTTATTTTCGCATAAAAGACTTGGTATATCTCTCATCAACATAGATATAAGTAAGAATCCTTCATACACTTGGACCATTCCTAAAAATATAAATGAAAATAATATATTAATTGCTAATTTATACGAATTGCACATCTGTACAACGAATCTGACAAACGTCGAAGATATTAACTTTGAACTTCTCAAAAGCCTACAACATTTATATTTGAAATATAATAAAATAAGGCGTCTTTCAATAAGTCCTTTTTCAAAATTAAATTATTTGGAGAATTTGGACTTGAGCTACAATCGAATTACTCATCTAAAAACAAGTAATTTTCGTGGACTAGTTAAATTAAATGCTTTATGCCTTTCTCACAATAATATCGAATCAATGGATTCGTTTGATGAAGATTTACGGAATTTAAAACTTTTAGATCTTTCATATAATAAATTACAAAATATATTGAATGATGACTTAATTCATTTGAAAGAACTTACAGTTCTTTATTTGGGATTCAATAATATAAAGTATATATCGGCTACAGCATTTAAAACATTGAATAAAATCATTGAAATAGATCTGCAACATAATAAACTTCAAAATATACCGATAGAATTATTAAATTCTATAGAAAATCACGTCAAAGATATATCTATAGAAGGTAAATATCGATAATTCGTTCCTTTTTTTATTAATGAAACGTATAGATATTTTGTTCATTTAATAATAAATACTTTTATTTCAGAAAATGTAATTATATGTCGATGTCAAAAAAACAACACTTGGACCTGGATTCAGGATCACCCTAAAATAATAAAGCCTAATGCCGTCAAATGTCTTAACGATGAGTACCCAAACGGAAAATGTAATTTTCCACTGATCGCTCAAGTATCAGTTGATAAGCATAACGATAATTCAGTGTCTGTGTCCTGGTTTATAAGAAATCGGACATCTATAAAAGCTATACAAATTATGTATTATGATGACGACGATACTTCTGAGGTAAGTGTAAATGTTATTTTCATTGTATTGTTTCTTTTACCTAATCTCAGATATTTAAAATGACTTCCTTTTAGGTATACTCCAAGTTGATAGACACAAGTGAAACTTCAACCTCTTTAGATGAATTACACAATAACATGAATTATATTGTTTGTGTATTAGCCATCTACGAATACCCACTCGTAAGTGAAGTGGCTGAAGAAGACATTAATAAATCGGATTTTTACTTCAATTCTCTTATAAAAATGAATCGTAGCATTGCAGCAATAGAAATAACACAATCTTCTTCTAGTGAATGCGTTTCCTTTGATACATTTAAAAAACCACTCACTGTTAAAATGAAAAATAATAAAGTCTTTAAAATATCATCTATTTTGAATAGGCGTCTGGGATTAATAGTAGGTTGTTCATTAGGCGTTGTTGTATTTTTTGTAATGGTCTCAGTATTATTGTATACTAAAATAAAAGAAAGGAAAAGAATAGCGAAGTCTGACCCGGCATGGTCAGAAATGAATGACTATCATTCAATTCATAGTAAAGAAGATATTCTACAAAGTTCTACCACTGCATCTACCGATAATATTTTACTAGGAATGGCAAAAAACCGCAATGTATCTTTAGATAAAATAAAATAGATGTAGACTAGCACAGTCTTATGAAATTATTTTTATTAAAATTACAGTTATACCACTTCATAGTAAAAGCTTGCTTGCTTTAGAGTCTAGTAAAGGCGTTTTTAGCGCAAATAATGTTCGTAAATAGGTAGAAAATTTAAATATTTAATACATTAGTATTAGAAAAAGTTAATAAAATTGTTGCTCAAAGTTATCTTTTATTTCTACCTCATTTCTTCCATTAAACTTTAAAACGTCCAATCTATTCCTACAAAAAATAAGTATACAGCTAATCGTAGACAAAATTCATTTCATATTTTTAAGCAAAATTCAAAAGGGTATTCAATTTCATGACGTAAGCCAATAGCGGGGTTCATAATCTAAAGTTAATACGGATCGACCCAAAGCTGAGCAATATGTTATATTGGATGCTCCTGTACAGCTTTCATGAGATAAGGTAATCGACGTAAGCTCCAACAAACCTTGATTGGTATGACGTCAAGATGCCGAGGTGATCACAGCAACAATTATGTTAATTGACACATAAGTGCTGCCCTCGAGAAATAAGCTAATGCATATGGAATCCAGGATTAAAGTGTAGATTATGATTATCGGAATACTGTTACAATCATGAAACGAAAAATTAAGCAATAAACAAATTACAATATTGTCGTTTAATTCTGTAGGATGCATGTTGGAAACATACTGAAATAGATATAACTAAAATTATTTTTTATTGTTGACAGAAATAAAACTAGCCTATTGCTTAAAGCTTGATCTTGAAGATTTGCTCAGGTGGAAAACCATAAATTATTTGAAAAATAATTTGCTGTGGAAATGAAAAAAATAGCTGATGTCTCTCACTAGCACGATACCGATTTTAGGCGTGTCCTTTTTGTTAAAATCCAATACATATTTACTAAAAAACGAACTAGCAACTGTGAGTTTCAGTAACATTCAATTCATATTTCATGGTCTTCTTCACAGCGAAACGTTTTAAAAGTCTCACTTGACCCATTTAAAAGGGCCTTTTTGCTCCAATTTCAGTCTGACGCCTATACAAGGTTGTGACTCAAATACCTTATCTGTATTCAAAACTAAACAGAAAAGTTAAGATCAAGTTTTATAAAAAAAAAATACAAGGAAAGCTATGGGATAATAATTCTAATTCGATAATTAAACAGTGCTTTATTTTGGCCTTAAAAATTCTACATAAATATTATTTGGTTGACCAGGTAAATCTCACAGGTTGTTTTATTTCTTTAATACCTCAATATTATATTTTCGGATAACATGTCGAGTAAGAAAAATGATAATGTAAACGTTAAATCGACACGTACACTTTGTAGAATTTGCTCGAATTTAGCTAACACAATAAAAACGAATTCTGAATAAAAACAAGAGCAAAAGCAAAGCCGTGTAATGGTCGAGCCTACTACATTACCTTGTTCCACTAATAATTGATTCTACTAACGAACGGAATGAGAACATGAATTTCGCCAGAAATTGGAAGTCAATATTATGTTTGTATTTTTTTACTAATTTTTTACTAATTGTGTAGTGATTAAGTAGGAGGGGATACTTTTTTACTATTTTCGATTATTATATCATAGAAAATAATGAACGTGGGCAAAGTGACCAAACCATTAGAAGTTTAGCTTCAGTTATCTTCAGTCTAGTTATCTAACTAAACATAAACAAGAACAAAAAAATAGGGTCCTGGTCAAACCATAATAATCACACTAATCTGAAAATTAGCCGAATCGCAAACAACTGTTTGATATTTGCTTAAACATTAATACCCCAACACACATGAACGCACGTGACATCAGCGCCGATCCACTATCTGCTCTCTTTCAGATAATAGATTCATTTGTATTCAGGTTGCAAGTGGGCACTGTAACGAACATCGAGGGAGCTGACGTTCAGGGTACAATTACCAGTGTTAATATTTACCAACTGACGCCAGCAACTAATTGCTATGGCTGCAATAGAGCTTAGCCGCGTACGTAAGCCGTTACGTACCTTGGCCGCAGGAGACGAAATTAGCTTGTCCAATTTAATGTGACAGAGAAAACCTGAGTCGCTACGTAACAGCCAAATGGAATGAAAACACGAGGAAGAAAATTGAACTTCCGACACCATTTTTAGTAGAGCTTTAGGTGCCTTCATTTTAAATTTATATGAGGAGATTTTTAAGCTCGATTGTCCTCGTGGCTTCATGTTAAACATATTTAATACATAATTATTTAGCTTTAGCATGTATTTAAGGCTATTATGTGTTGCCACGCACGCCGCTGTAGCGCAGAGTGCGTGGTTTCATGATTGTGTATTAACTACTCGGTGTCACGTAGGACTTGGTCGGCATTCCATGATTTTCACGATACACAATCCAATTTTTGCTATTGAAGCTATATTGTAAGTTGATTGTGAATTAGTTTACAAATGACTATTCATAAACACTTCTAGAAACAAATTAATTACAATTTTTGGGTTTATTATATGCATATGTTCATCTGTAACCACATAGGAAAAATCGTTAAATATTTCAAAACACACTAAACTTTAGTTTCTTTTAATTCTTAATTTTTTCTTGGTCTTATAAAAAAAACTAAAAAACTAACTATATATATATATATACTATTTTTTTAACTATAAAAAAAATCTGTTTTTCAATTTCAGATAAACTGAAATGTAATTTAACACCGAATTTACATTCAAAGTACCACACTCTAAAATGTTCACGCATTCAGCCTAACCCACTTAACTACCTAATCAATCTTTTTTAAGATTGCGTTTAAATATTCCTTTAAAGTCACTCATTGTTTATGAAAACACTACCAAAATCATTTGCTTTATTGTAAATAGACTATTGTGAATTGTTGAATGCAACGGCAATCGAATCGATTCATTACACAGAAACAAATGTTATGTAATGTTAATGCAATGGAGTATAATATGAACACATGCCGACTAATGTAGGCTACGCATTCAGTCATAATAGCTCGGCTATTATTAAGCGTTCCAAGTAAATTGCTACCGTTCTTCAGTCATATTATTTTACACCTAGTTATTAACTTCAGAGTACTCGTATGGAGAAATAATTAAAATTTCGTAATATATCTTTAATGAAGCTTGGGAGCAATTTAATTTTGCTTGATTGGATATTTCGTTAATGTCATACCTACGGTATGTTTTCTCGTTTGGAAATATCAAACGAAATAAAATACCCTACAGGGTTGGTATTTATTCAAGTGCCACACTTTGCTCCATAAAGTGCTATAGGGAAAACAACTCGTTAATTGACTCTGTGAGAGAGATATATCTACGCTATAATTTAAAAAGATAACACTGCTGTTTAAATACACACTGTGGAATATAACAAAGGACGTAACACATTTAATGCTTCTGGGACAAATAACACAATAAGGGCTGTGAATACGTTACTTAAAGCAATAACGGTAATTCTTCGTGTTGTCGCGTAAATTTTAGAAGGTAACATTATCTAAGGAAAATACGTTTTGTTCAAGTTCACGTTGTAATAATTAAAGCCGCTTTTGCCGCAAATATGTGTGGGTAAAAATTGCATCGATATAGCAAGAGAATTAAAAATTGAGATTAGTTTGATCTTATAAAGGAGTTTTCGCCTGTATAGAGAAGGAATTAATTTTTTAATTTTATAAGAGGTGATATTCGAGTGCTCTTTGTCTCGAATGAGGTCGCACCGTTGAGGTGACAAGGCCAGCGTTAAGTGTTAAAGTAGAAATACAAAGAAAAATTACCCTTATTATGTACTAGTTTTGGAAGGGCTGTATTTTAATTCACAAGAAGTAGGTATATTTCGTATACCTATATAATAAAATGACGATGATATGTGATTTATTGTGCAAGTCTTTTCCAACAATTACTATTTTATGTTATTTTGTTTTTGACTCACCGTTCATCGATAACGATAGAAGATATTATTATAACTAAGTACGTGTTTTACATTATGTTTATCTCACAAATAAAGTATGATAAATATTAAAATTTGAAGAGTAATGTCCCTGACATTGCGAATGCACATGGGCGGCGACATGGCGGCGACCCTACAAATTTGTGTTTCTGTTGACAAAAAATAATTAAAAAAAAAAGAAACACAAATATAAAGACCAAAATTACTAAGAAGAATTTGTTAAATATGTGTACCTATGTCTTAAGTTTGTACGTATAATAAAGATTAATAGGATTTGAAGTAACAATAAATTCCGTCCCTTATTCATTTCAATATAGATAATAAAATTGTTAATAAATAGGAAAGCTGATAAAAAATTACTATATTTATACCATATTGTATCCTCTTATCCAATATAATGTCACATTAAAATGCATTTACAAAATTGAATACTTCCCTAATCATGTCTCTTCACAGCTGCTATCAAATCTCTATACTTTGTGCACTTATTATATAAATAATAGCTGCTTTTAGTCAAGCCTAACCACATAACATACATACGAAACGCATTAGTAAATACCCTCATACACAATAAATCCCCCTATTACAGTAACTGCAAATGCCTAATCCGAAACACTTAGTCGCAGCATAATTTACGCAGTAACATTGTGCCGTGCTATGAGGTAATTCACTAATGCATTTCTGTAGGACTTGTGTTAGCTGATAATGCAGACTGAATCAACATGGCAGGTGCGGGAAGGTGATATAGGAGCGGAATATTAATTTGTGTACTTTGGCACCTGCTCTATCCCATCCATTTAGCTCGATGCCTATAACTAGTCGTGAGTTACCTACTCGGTTATAGAATTGATCGGTGTATGGGTGTATTAGATTTATTATTTGCTTTAAATAGTAACATTCTGCCGTGTGGGTTTTGATTTGATGTTTATCGTTTGGTCGAAGATATAGGTAGTCGTCTGTCGTAATGCGTATGGAATTCAGGGTGAAATAACCAGGAACGTGCATTGTTAATAGGGTTTCCTTATAATCGACATTCTCAGTAGGAGCTCAGGGTAAGGTATTATGTTTGGATTGTGGATATTGCTTCTTTATTAGATTGAATATACACGTGTCAATAAATGTAGTAAACATACAATTTGAAGGTTTTGTAAAAATAAATTAAATATAACAAAAAAAAAAATATTTTTTCCAATAACAATGATGTCGTCCGTCAACTCTGTAAATGTCAGAAATTTAAATAATATTCTCAATTTACGTTACGGGATATCAAACGAATTCAAAAGCGTAGAAAGTATAAAGTAACTAATTATTTTGTTTGAAAACAAACGAGGCGGAAAATCTATTTTGTATTCTCAATTTTCATGATATCAAAAGAACAATTTAAATTAACTAGCGTATCGATATAATTTTACAATTCATTGCGCAGCTCTTTTAATTTCTTCCTGTCTGAATTTGTCTCGTTTCAACTTTATAAAAATAATAGTGATACGTACCTAAATGTGTAAGAAATTCAAAACACATAATGGCCATCATGGTCTAATCATCATAGGAATCACCTGTTATTCTGTAGCAGATATTGGTGAATATGAATATAATAAAGCTTCAGCTGTAATGAAAAAAATATACCTACGAATAGAATGTAATCTACACTAATATTATAAAGAGGAAAACTATCTTTGTTTGTTTGATTGTAATGAATAGGCTCATAAACTACTGGACCGATTTTGATGAAATTTGGCACAGATAATCTTTTGACCCTGAGAAAGAACATAGTCTACCTCGAGGAAGGCTATATATAGGCTATATCATCACGCTAAGACCAACAGGAGAGGAGCAATGCGGGTGAAACCGCGGGGAACAGCTAATTATGAATGAAAACGACAGGGCAAATCTATACTTATACAGCTGAAGAGTTTGTTTGTTTGAACGTGCTAATCTCAGGAACTACTAGTCCAATTTGAAAAATTATTTCATTTATCGAGGAAGGCTATAAAACATCACGCTAAGCTCACAGGGAACGTAGCAATGCGGGTAAAACCGTGGAGCACAGCTTGTAGTCAATATATTATAATAATAGCGAACTAGCTGTATTATATAAGAAGTACGTGACGAGTATAGCTATAGTACATGAGACATACATACTATATACTGTATAATTAAACACAGTCCAGTTAAAATATACAAGCTAAGCGGATTGCTTATCAAGTCTTGCTTCTATCCGAAACAAACTTAACTATTTTGCATAGCTCGCCAATCGACTTCACGATTGAGTTAAGTTCAGAAGTTTAAAATTTATTGTTCTTTATGAAAGTAATTTATAAAAACTTTATCAATAATTCTAGTAAACATTTTGATAATAACTTATGTTATAATAATAAAGAAATGTTGTAAGACTATTTTAAAATTACAGCGCTTATTTTAAGGATTTAAAATTTTCGTACAACCATATTATTTTGATGCATTTTTATAACGAAAATTATTTTTTATAATAATGGAGATGCAGATCAGTTATTATTTCGAAGTTACTACAAAGAAGTCGAAACATTCATAATCCTTATAATATTTATCCCCTTAAAAATTAAACACGTATTTCAAAAGAAATCCCAGTCTTACACCAACCCTCCGCATTTCTTTATTATCTCATTTTATACAGAACTCCAAATTCTTTAAGAGATTCTTGAAAATTGATGATGATCATTATTTAACTTGAATATGATGCTTCTTTGAAAGTCGAGCGATATCGTACTAATTATAACAATCACCCAATTTGCCTTAATAAGACTCCTATTTAAATAAGGACGAATTAAAATGTATCTCATCCGTTTTGTCACGGTGCTGATTTGCGTATTTCTTGGCAATATTTCAATTGTATATATTTACTTTGGCGCTACCGAATGTTATCTACGAATAATTGTCGGAATAATTTGCAATGTTCCTTGAACAATAGCCGTTTCGCACTCGTTTGCTAAGAATATACTAATAAGAAATGAATTAAGAACGTTCTGAAAAAGAGGGATTGAAATTTCTACTTATTTTAATAATATATTTCGTAAGGAACGTGGCGTTTTAATACATCTATTTTTATGGTCCCAAAATGAACATGGAAATGAATTATGTATACAATCAATTATTTGAATGTTATCATGATTAAGTACTAATCTTTCATATAAATTATTTTATTTGTAGAGGATAGCATCCTTAATAATATTGTGTGTCACACATAATTCATTGTTTGTTGAATGTTCACTATCAATTTCTGTAGATATTTTAATGTAATGCGAGTTGTTAATTTCCATACTTTTAAAACTTTCATACAAATATCTTATGTTAATATTACGAAACTAATGAACAGCAGGCCTAAATTAAACATTAAAAATAAGCAGTACGACTGGTGGTTAATTAGAGCTAAAGTCGCTTCCCAGCTGTTGAGAAATACAAGCAATTGCGGCCAAGTTATGAGTCTCGTTTATTTTGAACCACGGAAATCCTGCTTTTACTATCTTTTTATTTCGACCGCATTAGACCCGAACTAGAATTAAGAGCAACACGAAGTCTCCATAATCGTTAGTGATTCGTTTTTACTGAACCACGTTTGTTTTAAAAAATTATGGATCATGTAGGAATGGTCAAATATTTAGAATACTTTATTCATGTTGTGCCTTTATGCTCACTTCAGCTTCCTGCTTTTAATTGTATTCAGAAGTTGGTTTCAAGCTGTTAATAATTTGTTGTTTGGTAAATCCATTAAATAAATTTATTTAAAAAATTCAAATGACAAGCAATTCAAATAAATAACTCGTATTTCCAAGAACCAAAGTTGTATGCTTGAATTTGTTTAAACACAAGCATAGTCGATTCCCGCTTTATGTCGCCGATAAAATAATCAATACATTTTTGTGAACTCTTATAAAATTCCAATTTACGATACGACCCTTGTAAAAAGCAACAATAGCATTGATTCTGATAACTCATACATATCACGAAATCATATGAAACTACTATTGAACTGAAAAATATTAACTGCGTAATCTTCTTTCCGAAATTAAAATTCATATAAAATCTGTTTACCTAGAAATGTTATAAAGCAACGTCCCTATTCAATTCAGTTTGATTTCGAAGGATCAGAAAATGTATAATTAAATTAATTACATCATACTATGAATGCTAGTTAAGCCAATAAACATGTTTTGTTTAGAACTGTTTCAGTACCTTTAATTTATTTAACAATTTAATGTACCAATAAAAATAATTATAAATATACAATTAAGGGATTAATGTAGAACAGAGGACGACATTTAATAAAAAATAATACGTAAAAATTATCCTTCCATAGGTTATGTAGATTTATGTCTTTGATGTTGAAACATAAAACAATAATGAACTAACTCAATAAGCTAAGCACACAACTATACGTAACACGAACGTAACAATCCTTTGATCATAAGGTGAGATTTTTTAATGATGTAGGTACTCATAATAAATCTAACAAGTGTCATTAAAATAATACGTATATATACGCACAAGTAGTAAAAATCGTGAGATAGGTGCTAGAGATCCGGCCATTCGTTTCTCTCGTTAAATTTTCACATGCACTTGACGGGTCGAGCTGGCTTACGTTAATTATGAAATCTCATTTAAGAGCGAACCTTCACGTATGAGTAATGACTCCTGAAATGAGAAATATTCGCCGAATATAAAAGTTCTTAAATACCACACGTATTACACTTATGCCGTAATTAAAACGTGTATAAATCACATGTCAAATACGGAGTCTAAATAACATCTCAGTTTTTATCCCTATAGAATTTCTTCGTTTCGAGTATTCAATTCTATAACTTCTAAAGTTGTAATCTTTTCAAATATGAAAGTTTTTAATTAATTTTATAAACATGTTACATTAAACCTTTGAAAATATTTTCAATTTAGTTTTCAAAGAAAACTTATGCGATTGTGTATATTTATTTCATCGTGACTATCATAACATGCACTCCTGCAACTTGAAGTGTATTAAAACATATTTGATGAATACGTAAATGTAAATAAAAACGCCATAAATATCCATAACACAACTTATCATATTTTCTTGGCAAAAAACGTGTTTTATTTAGTACTCGAGACGTACAACTTCCGCTGACTGAAGATCGGTCGGCAACTTGATAAATAGTTTCTTTCAAAATCTTTTTCAACAGATTTTCTTCGTTCAGCTATGAAATTTTTCAACTCGAATGATAAGGGCGCTCAACAATTTTATGCCCTGCTACAAAGAAATGATTTATAACTCAGTATCAACAACGTAGGGTGTGGTAAAACAAAATATAAGTACGATAATAACATTTTATACGATGCGTGACCTTAAGAAAGTAATGGCACTGAAAAGAACAAGAATAACAAGTGATAAATTTAGCTTTAAATCGATTTTATACTTGAAAAAACATTATGTTAATAGTTATGATAATAACTGGCCGTATCTTTCCACCATGTTTTACAAAGGGATATGTGATCGGCAATCGTCTCGCCAGAATATATAACACTAGCGGTCCGCCCCGGCTTCGCCCGTGGTACATATTTCGCAATAAAAGGTAGCCTATGTTCTTTCTCAGGGTCTAAAGATTATCTGTGCCAAATTTCAGCAAAATCGGTCCAGTAGTTTATGCGTGAAAACCATACATACATACATACATACATACAAACCTTTCCTCTTTATAATATTAGTATAGATTAAATCCAAATCAGAGAATCCAATAACACAGGCCATCACCCGTCTTCATTACACGCTGAATTACTTTCTAATTAAAGCATACTATCTGTCACTTTCGAGTTCACTTTAGTTAACTCGGCCGTTTAATAACTAATCACAAACTGTGGTATCAAATAGTTCGCTTCAAGGTATTAAAGTCGCTGAATATACAAAAATATTACTCTTGTAAAGGTGTATTACCACAGACTAATAATAATATACTACGTATGTATTACTATACTTTTGAAGCAAATGTAAAATGGTAGAATGGACAAAAATATATCAATACTTTCTGTAGCTTAATTAAATACTTACATAATAATATTTTACATAGATAAAGCCGTACTATGATATTTAATATTATATGGTACATTTGTACTGTATTTTTAATTATGTTAAAATATCACATTAACAAATCTGAAATATGTTATGTTTAACCAATCGGTCAGTTAAAATACCAAATGAAATATCAAAACGCTTTGTTTATTATTCACTTTAGATAAAATAAACAAACAGACCATATTTAAAAACCAATCCATTACAG